>JAEANM010015792.1:0-13500 GCA_017656035.1 Myanophis thanlyinensis
TTCCTGGGATTAGGGATTTGTTTATAAGTCTGGAGATGTATTCTGTATCTGAATGTATTCTGTGTTTCTGTGCTTTGGGTGATTTGAGCTACTGATGGAAGCTCACTCAATTTCGCTGCACACATGTTGTGCACTGACAATAAAGGATTGGATTGAATTGAATTGAATTGAATTGACTATAGCACTGAAAAAGGTAACTTATGGCCATTTTTCACACTTACAATGGTTTCAGGATCCCCATGCGATAATCTCTGGGAAATGGTTCCTCTTAAACCATCTCCATTTATCTGTGATAATATCGGTCAGCAAATTTTGGTTAATTATCAATTGAATTGACAATAGCACTGAAAAAAAGTAACTTATGGCTATTTTTCACACTTACAGTACGATGGTTGCAGGATCCCCATGGTCACATGATCAAAATTTGGATGCTTGGCAGGTGGTTTGTATTTATGATGGTGGCACTGTCCCGGGGTCACGTGATCAGTTTTTGAGACCTTCTGACAAGCAAAGTCAACAGGGAAACCAGATTCATTTAACAACCACGTTACTGGTAACTGAAGTGATTCACTTAACAAGTGCAGCAAGAAAGGTGATAAAATGGAGCAGAACTCACTTAACAACTGTCTGGTTTAGCAGTAGACATTTTGGGCTCAATTATTGTCATAAGGTGAGAACTATCTCTAGTTTATAGAGCAATAATCAAAGATTCAAAGATTTCCTCCCTTTTTTTTTTTTGCCTCCACTAAATTTGATCCTCTTGTCTTAAGGCAGAAACAAGCAAGCAACAGCAGCAACAAAACTAGAGGCAGCCTAAGAGATTTATGCAGATTTGTTATTAGCTCAATCTTCAGCTAGATTGGAAAGGCCTGCTTCTATGCAATTCTCTGATCTGTTCATAAGACGATGAATGAATTATCTGCATTATCTGTTCATCTCCAGTGATGCAAAGAACATTAGATGCGTTACTGTCACATGGATAGTCATTATGGAACTACAGTTCTACAATCTCAGTTCAGGCAGTGTGCTTCGACATAATTGAAGCAGTCATTTTAAGGAAACATGTTGACAAGAAATTGCCATGGTTAAGTTCAGAAAATTCCCCAGAGGAAATCAAACGGTATATCCCAAACTTTGGAACATTCCTCCAGAGGGCTCTGTGAAGTTTTATTTCCTGCATCATTTAATTTTTAAAAGATATAATTTTTAAATATTTTATTCATTATTTATTACTGATGTTTCTGAGTTGCTCTGTGCCAAACAGCTTCAAACTGGCATGAGGTAATCCCTGGGAAATGGTTCCTCTTAACCCATCTCCATTTATCTGTGATAATACTGGTCAACAAACTTTGGAAAATTATCAACCTCTGAGGTAAAATGTGTTCATTTTATATATTTTGATTAGATTATTAGATTAGATTTATATATTTTGATTAGATGAATTAGAAAACAGTGATAAAGGTGCTGGTTGGCTAATGTTTTCAAGTTATTTCACAATAAGGATTTATACACAGGCGAGTATATTTGCCTGTAAGAGAGAGAGGTGTCTAACTTCCCTGTCTTGTAGGCAACCTAAATTCACTTCTTACACTTGTATTTGGACAATTTCCCTTTGAGCTGTGGGGCAGTGATGAAGAGCATGGGGAGCGATTCCACCAGGACATTGCAGGCATGGAGAAAAGGTACCAAGAGAAATGGAGTCTGACCATATTTGCTGATTACTACTGGAATCTCCCCAGAGATGATCCTACTCTAGTTCACAAGAGAAAAGCCAAAAGGCGCAGTTTAGATACCGAATAAAGATGGAGCCTTGTCGTTTAATCTGGTGTTAGAGCTTGTCAGTTTGTCATGCAAAAAGCATGAAAATAATACATGAAAAAACAATAAATGAATGGAAAGTTATATTACTGGTATCAATAAAAAGATACAATTGGTGCGGCACCATTCTCATTGCTGTATCACATTTTGCAGAAGAGTTATGTTAGCTTTGGTACATTTTTATGCATTCAACATTTCTAGTGCTGTTAAACTTGTTGCCACAAAATTGTCAGCTGCCATATGGTTGCTTGAAATGTAGTTCTATGTGGACAAAAGTTGTCTGCCATCTTCATCCATTGATATTCCCATTTGAAGTCAAATTATTCCTATAATGGTTTGCAAACAGCAGATCCATGGGACTTCAAATAACCAGTTTGCAGCTAACTAGAAATAATAATAGTAGCAGTTCGTTGTTCATGCTTCCCGCCACAAATATGCTAACAGATGTGGAAAAGGAAACAAAAGATAGACGGTGCATGAAATATTTCCATTAATGCAAATCACTGTGTGGAAAGAGCATAAAATATTTCTGTTGATACAAAAACCCTTTTTCATTTTTGCATCGGTGCGTTGCTGGGCTAGCGTATTGAAAGAGTGGTGAACTCTCTTTTGGGGAAGAAAATGCAGGTGGATCTTCCTGGCTACAGTGACTGTTTTATACAGAATTTTGCTGATATAGTTAGCATCTCTAGTTTTGACTCCTCATAGGTAGAATCCAATGCAATTACTGGGACAGTGATCTACCAGATGTGCGGGATTTCTTTTGCTTGGAAGAGTCTGTAAAGAAATTGGTAAAATATTGCTTAGAATTGCATCTGGCACCTGCTGGCTATACCATGCCTTTCTTGGCTCCTATATAGGAGACATTGGGCCAGGGAAAATATAACATTTCATTCCAGAAGGCAGTGATTTTTATCATCTTGAAGGAAATCTTGAAGGAAAGAGTGCTGTAAAGCACTAGGGAGCTGTATATAAGCGCTATTGCTATTGCTGGGTGGGAGAAAGGGAGGCTCTGCCCAAAAACCTTTTGAACACACTTGTCTGGTGTACTTGTTGCAACCTTGTTTGTTGCAAGTTTATACTACTTGTAATTGTAACTCATGCTCTCATGTCTACTCAATTGGATTAGTCCATTCTGCTCTCAGATTTGTCTTTGAAGGACACAACAGCTGGTTCAAACTCTGATACTATGAACATGTTATATGTGTGCTATGTGTGTCCTACAATGGACCCCACTAGATTTCTCCATTATTTAGAATGCTGATTTTGACTTATAAAGCCCTATATGGCTTAGTGCCTAAGTACTTGTAGGAATGACTTCAGCAACTGAAATTGGCCAGTTCAATTTGGCTTCCTGGCAAAAACTGCTGTTGGTTCCTAGGTTTCATGAGTTGGGATCTTATATTAAGCATGGCATATGATCAGCCCAAAACACTCATTAAACAGTGCATAGCAGACACAGAGAGACAATTGGATCTATTGAAGTTTCCAACCTTTATTATCTATGAATCCAATTGGTATATGCCATACTTAAAGTGCTTAACCACTGGAGTACCTTTAGTCTGGCACAATGTCATTCCCTCCCCTCATTTGTCTTTGAAGGCCAATATAGGAAGATTCCAAAGAGATGATGATGCTTTAAGTCTGAACACAGACAACATGCAATTTTCTAGTTCCTGTATTATAGAGACATTTGCACTAACCCTATCTCACCATTATGGCTACGGCACACAAAATGATTCTACACCTCCTTCCTATTTTTAAATACTAATCCTGCTGCAACATATAATGTTGCCATGTTCTGCATAGCAGTGCTTAAAATTCAACAGATGTGTTAACTAGTCTTAACAAGCATTCTAGTTTGTCATTCTAGAGTGCTTTGTACTGTGATAGATTTAGTTTGCCACATACTAATCTTGATGCTCCTCTATACCAATTTAATGCTCCTACCCCTTCTTTTAAATTCCATTTAGACTTTTGTTTTTTATGTGTAATTCTGCTTTATATCTTTTAGTTTTTTATTAGTTTTTTAGACTTTGATGTATTTTCTATGGTTTTTAATTGATTGTGCTGATGTTTGTGTGTAAAACAGATTGTGTTGAGTTGAGTTGAGTTGTGTTGAGTTGAGTTGAGAGGCTTAGAGACATTGTCTTTTAATCATGGTGCCTATTTTGTGGAACAGAAGTTAAATTAATCCTTTATATGACTCACTTTCAGAAATTGCAAAAAAGAAAGAAAAGAAGAACAGTTCTTCCAGATAACATTTGGAAAGTGGAGTGACATCATTTGTTTAAACTGTTGCTGAGACTCCATTTTTAATATTAATTTATTTTAAAATTCTTATAATTATTTATTTAAATATTTGGACTTTTTTTTAACCTTAGCCTTGTGACTCCAGATGGCAACTTATTTTGTAGTTTGCAGGTTTGTGGTTGCTGTTAATCACAAGAAGCTTTGCAGATTTCAGTGGCATGCAATTTTAATAAATATACACATAAATGCAAGAATAATGCATGGACAAGATTTCCAGTGCATAGAGCATAAGGAAGATGATCTTGATGGAGAAATACAAACTGGATTACCAAAGTGACAAAGGAAAGGACATCTTAAGACCACACCAAGCAAACAGAATCACTCAAAAAGATTCTTCCCTCAGTATAAAAAATAATATGGTATAATCAGACTTGCAAGATTATATTATTATATCCAATATCAATAAAAGTTATTTTAGCCTTCATGTGGAGTTGTTTTAGTGGTCTGGTCTAACTAACTAATGGGACTGGCACAATTTAGTTCCAGGAAACTATGTTGAAGTCCCAGAGGTAAAGTCTATAATCACTACCAGATAACACAGAAATATATATTTTTGTGCTATCTCCCATGTTTGAGTAATCCATAGTTCTTTATTTTGGCATATAATTCATTCCTTAACATCATTTGAACAGTAATGCACCAATGTCAAACCAAAGTGGAACATGAACAGAACAAGAACATAAGTGTCTCTTCATCCATTTTACAATTGCAATATAGCTGTTAACAAGTCATATTCTCCTATTGTCTAAGGAATTCAATAATCAGGGAAAAGAATATTGTGCTGAGTTCACCTTATGTTTTCATATACTGAATCTTTTTTTAAGACTCCTTGATTTGCTAATATAAGATAATCCATCTCTTTATTCCAGATTCCTTGCAGATAACTAATACTCTCCTTAGGGCATGTTTGAATTAGGCATACTATTGTCTAGGATGGCAGCTGGCCTAAAATACCAGTTAAAGTTATGCGTTAAAGAAATGTTGACTTCAGATGAAATATTTTGCTTCAACAATGCAGCATAGCAGATGTTTTATTCATCCGAGAAGTGGAGTGGAAGAATGGTGGGTGGATAGAGAAAAGATAGAGAAAGCAGATGATCTAAGACAGAGGTGAAATTCAACAGGTTCTAGCCTATTCGCTAGAATTGGTAGTAAATTTTCTAAGCAGTTTGGAGAACTTGTTGTTAGAAGAAACCTCATTTTGTTTTTTCTACTTTACATGGTTATTCCTGTAAGAAAGACAGGAAAAAACCATCCTGGTGTTGTTTCTAGCCTAATATTTATTGCTCTGCTTACAGAAACTTCCCCCCATCACATGACTCTCCCAGCCATGCCCACCAAGCCACGCCCACAGAACCAATAGTAAAAAAAAAAATTACACCACTGACCTAAGATACTTCTTCATAGCAATTCATGCTTCTAGAGTTCATAAATGTCAAACCAATGTAATTATTGATGAAATAATAAAGGTTTAAAACAATATGAACTTTTGACACACCGCAAAAGACCCAAGTGAGGTATATTTATGGAACAAGCTTTGAAACAACTATGTGCAGCAATGAAGTTTGAAACAATGATTTCACATTATAACTTGATCAAAATTGTCTTCAGATGCCTATGTTTACTATAGACTATAACTGATTCTAGAATTTGCTCAAATACTGTGCAGAAATTCCTTTTGTACTAGCAATTAATCAAAGATTTTAATACAATAGTATGTGCCCCAGCTGCAAAGCTGTGAGAATACAGCCAGAAACCCGGTTTCTAGCAGCTGATTAAAAACATTCACCTCTTTATCAACCACAGCAAACACTGCATGTTCTTCTCAATTTATATTCAAGATAAGTATTCAGGTGCTTCATCATACAATATAAAAGACAGATCATCAACTCTGAAGAAAGAAAAATAGTTGAATTCAGAAGTTAAATAATTTACATGAATTTTCATCAGAAATCTTTTTTAAATGATATACTTAGAGCCACAAAGGAAGAAAGCTTCCTCATAAAAAGTATTGCAAAATATTGAAAAGATTAAAACAATAACAACAATAACAATTAAAGGACAAATCATGACACAGTTACATAGAAGCATTAAAACTTAAGAAATATATGCTCTGACTTTTTCTGATTAATCAACTTCCCTGGTAAGTTACCATACTGTGGCTCAGTATGAATAAACTTTGATATAAAGCAGGGGTCGGGAATGTATGGCTCGCGAGCCAGGTGTGGTTCTTTTGAGAATTTCATCTGGCTCGCCAGATGAACCAGTTGATACCATTATGGGGGGGAAAAAGAGAGGGAAAGCAGATCTTTTCCCCTGTTCTCCTTTGAGACGAGACAATACCATTCCCATTGCTGGGTGAAGAGGCCCTATGGGTTGAGCAGTGAAAGTGAGTAAGAAGGGGACGTTCCATTGATTGGGTATGGTGGGGGAGTGACAAGAGGCATTTTCATTCAATGGGGGGGAAGAGGTAGAGGGGAGATGGGCGGTACCATGTGGAAGAGGAAGAGGGAGACTAACTGGCGGACAATGGAGCCTGTGTGTGTTTATGGGAAGAGACTGAATTCACCCTCACTGGGGAGAGTCACAGCACTACCCCCTCCTGCCTGGGGTTGAGGGGTGCCCCCTGGCTGGGCCAGGCCAGGCCACCTCCACCCTTGTTCAGGAGAGCAGTGAGTGTGAGAAGGAGAACCAGAGGAGGCTCTGCATGGTGCCAGCTCCCCTGGAAACTGTGGGTGATGGGAGGTGAGAAGGGGGGGCAACGTGGTGGTAATGGGTGGCTGGCTGGCTGGCTGGGGAGGGGGGGAGACTCTGAATAACGGCAGGCCTGTTCGGGGGAAAGTTTCAGAGTTCGGGGGCTGGTTAAAAAACCCGAGCCGGGCGGGGGGGGGCGGGCGAGCTAGTGCGGAAAGCATGTGGGGGATGGAAGAAAGAAGACTCCATAAGGCAGGAGGGGTCGATGTTAGGTAAAGCGAGGCTGGGGAAGGGAGCAATTCCGATTACCCTCCCAGAGCCTTGGGTGGGAGGGGGAGGAGGAGAGGAAGGAAGGAAAACAGGCTTTGGAGGAGGCCGAAGGGAGAAGGCATGACCACTGGATGTGAGGGAAGAACAAACGGGTGGCAGAAGGGAGTTTGAACGTTAATCCTGGCTTATATGGCTCTTACTGAAATAAATTTCCAAATATTTTGCTTTCATGGCTCTCTGAGTCAAAAAGGTTCCCGACCCCTGATATAAAGAATACATTGGTATCGTTGAAATAATTTCATCCATGTATACTATTAATTTATGCTCAAATTCAACTACTATTATGTATGAAGCATCCGCCATTCTTCTAATAAAGCAAGCCAACTGTTTGAGTACATATGAGGGAATAATGGACTTCTTTCATTTCAATATTTTCAGATTTTATATTCTCCCAGAAATAATTTTATATACTTCTCTCCTAGAAGAAATGGCAGAATTTAAACTTCTGGAAGCAGAAACTAATGCTGTGGAAAATATAAAAACTGAGGATTAACAAGCAGAGCTTCCCTCTGGTCCTGGAGAGCATGTTTTAAGTGTGCAAGTCCTGAAGCATAGGGCTCACCAAGAAACCGAAGCTATGTAGAAGATTAATCTGCAGTCTTATAGTCTTGACAATTATGTATCAGCATGGGACAATGCCTCAAAGCATACACTTTACCTTCTAGATCCTCAGAATGGAAACAAACACAAAACATGTTACGCCTTCAGATTCATTACACCCTCTACCTTTGCCAAGATTTAGAACTCTTGACATTTGACTCTTCATGGCTCTTGACCCTTGCGATCATCTCTGGATGTATCCTTTGTCAAATTTGACATGATAGATGGAATACTTGGTTGCAGAGACCAAATTTAAGAGACCATGTTCTCAATATGACACTTTGCTTGCATCTTTACTTCTTTTCCAGGAGTTTGTTCTACTTGAGAGCCCTTTGAAGGGCCAGAAAGTTGAGGTAAAAGCTTTTTTTTTAAAGGTAAATATGCAATTTTAAAAGTTTGAGTAGTTTATAATGTGGGTAGCTAAGAATAATGTAACAATCATGTTTTCTTCTAAGGCTTTTTTTTTTATTCCATTTTCTTTGTAATTTTAAACAAAAAGCAAAAAGTTCCAATTCTCGTCAATCAAATAATGTAAATAACTTTTTGCTAGAATGTCAAGACAATGATGAACAGCAAAATATATGAAAAAGGAATGGAAGATTCTTAAGGTGCCTCGGTGGAAACAATAGAACTGAACCATTATTCAGAACTGTGTAAAATCAAGGTCTGCAAAACAGTTCAGGATAACAAAAATAATAATTTCATGTAGTTTTTGAAAAACCAGGCATGAAAAAACATGTTATTTCATTCTAGGAAAAATGACACTGTTCATTGTCATCTTTCTTAATTTTTCATATTTTATCAAGCAGAAAAACCATATGAGCTTTATTCAACTTTTTATTGCAGAATTTACATAGGGTACTAAAGAGCTAATGATGAAAAATCTATGATGCAAGCTTTAATTTTATTTAATTTAAGACTATCTATGAGAAAGAAGTAGGTAACATTTTGCACTGTTATTTTGCTTTAAATGATTTGGGTTTTTCTTGATTCTGTAAACATACTGGTTTTTATATGTTCCTTAATCCCTAGGAATCTTTTGAAAATCCTGGAATCCACCATGATTTCTTGATTCTGTAAACATGTTCCTTAATCCCTAGGGATTTGGATCAATCACAGTTGATTCTGTAGCATTGTTGAAAGATCCTGGAATCCAACATGAGAGATAATTTTCCTTAATTTCTTCTCTGCTTTCAAGGTCACATCCTATGCCACCAAAAAGTCAAGCTAAAGAGAGATGAAAATAAGCCATTTATCTGGTTACTAAGAGCTGATAATGACTCTATATAACTGAAAGTATGGAAAAACATATGAAAACCTGAACTTTTTTTTAAGCAGGAAGGCAACTATGATATAATAAGTAAGTCTAATAGGACAATTCTTATAATTGGAATGCACAATTGAAGAAAACATCTTGCTCCAAAGGTATACAAACAACAGAAAAGTAGAAAGAGTTACTGTAAGTTCTGCTTGGAAAACTGTGATGATAAACTAGATCAGTGTTTCTCAACCTTGGCGATTCTAAGATATGTGGACTTCAACTTCCAGAATACCATGCTTGGCTGGGGAATTCTGAGAGTGAAGTCCATACATCTTATAATTGCCAAGGTTGAGAAACACTGAACTAGATGGTTAGTTAGATCCTGTTTAGCGGATTTCAATTTCTGAAAAATGGGAGGGGAAATAAAAATAATATTGGTATGCTATCTAATACTAGCTATCTTCCCAAAAAAGAGATGTGAATAATAGTTTTGAAAAGCACATTTCAGGTTTTTCAGATAGGAACGAAATAGAAATAATAAGGGATTTTAATTACCTTCTTTGCAAGCAAACATTGCTGAGTGTGGAAGCCCAGACAAGTCTTGCTGTCAACTTCTCTCATCTATGGGTGGGTGCAGATCAAAGTCAGTTGACTTAAAACCAAATTAAGGAAAATAGAAATAGTGGGAATAGTGTTTGAAAAAGTTTAATATCAAGAATTTCACAATTACATGGTCATAGTCTCCTAAAACTACGTGTCAGGGTTCCACACAAGATCAGCAATACAATCAGAATTCCAAAGAGACAAATTCCAAAGAATAAGATTTTATTGAAGACGTTGTTCTGGTACAGTCTGGAGAAATCCTGAATCTAAAGTTCCTGGGCTTTCTCCACCCAAGTAAAACTGAAAGTTCCATCCCACGAATTATCACATGTTAATTTCTCACCAACCCCTTCAAAAAGAAATTCAACATTTCCCTTAAGACATCCCCCCAACTCCCCAGAAAAACTTTCCCATGAGAACTAGACCTAAAAGAATGCAAACAAGATAACAATTCCTAATTGTCTTTACCAACTCCCCCTTCGCCCCCTCAGTGACCTTGCAAAAGAAAGAAAAGATGTGTCAAAGCTAAAAGGCCCCAAATAATACTTTAAACAATGGCCAATATTCTTCAGCAGAAAACCCCCAGTCCAAAATATCCTTTTAGACTTGACACTACGTGAGGACAAAGAAATATTTGTATTCCAAGAAGTAAATTTCAAGCTATGTAAAATAATAAGCAGGATCCTATGGGTAGGAGAAATCAGCAGGAAAAGGAGATGCTGAAGTGAAGTTGCAAGTTACTGAAAGTATAGTTGCAAACAATTTCAGCAGAGGAAAAAAAGTGGAAGTCAGAAGAAGCCAAGGGGAATTAATGAAAATGTGAACATCAAAAATGAGATATACACAAGTTGAGAAAGAAGCAGGTCATTAAAGAAGAGCTGGATTTGTAGAAATAGCATCAGGAAGGCTAAGACACAGAATAAGCTGAGCTTGGGAAAAGATGCAATTTACAACAAAAGGGGTTTCTGCCGATATGTTCAAAATAAAAGGAAGAAAAAAAGGAAACAATGTACAAGTTGTTCTGTGAAGATTAAAAGGCAAACCAAAAGTGGAAAAAAATGACAATACTACTCAATTGAAATCCTATTTTGGCTCAATATTCTTTCAGAAGAGGATTTGCTTTCTACTAGGCAACTATAAAGAAAAATCTGAAAAAGCAAACTCAAACTTAAAATGTTTGAGTTTAACAGTAACATATTAAGAGTTTATTTATTCTTAAAGTAGAATAGAATAAAATTCTTTATTGGCCAAGTCTGATTGGACACACAAGGAATTTGTCATGGGTGCATATGCTGTCAGTGTACAACAAAGGAAATTGTACATTCATCAGGAATCACAAGATACAACACTCAATGATAGTCAAGGGGTACAAATAAGCAGTCAAATCATACCAGGAGACAGTAATCAATATAAATCGTAATGATATAAGCAACAAGTTATAGTCATAGTGGGGTGGGTGGGTGATAGAATGATGAGAACAGTAATGCAGACTTAATAAATAGTTACACAGTGTTGAGGGAACAATTTGTTTAGCAGAGTGATGGCATTTGGGAAAAAGCTATTATTGTGTCTAGCCGTTCTTGTGTGCAGTGCCCTATAGCGTCATTTTGAGGGTAGGAGTTGAAACAATCCATTTCCAGGATGTGACTGGTCCTTAAATAAAGAGTAAATAAGTTTAAATAAGAGCAAACTGAACTCTATAACTAGATGTCTTAAATGTGCTTTTTCAAAAGGCAACTGTGCTGGGGGTTTTTTCCTTGAGGAAAAGCAAAACATTTAGTTTCTCATCCAAGCAACTTCACCAGTTGTAATGGTAGGAGTGATGGAAGGATAGGTTCTGACTAGATTGAGGTGGGTGAGTGGAAGGATTGTATTTCTTGTAGTCATCTGGTCATTGTCACTCTCTTGTCCTCAGGGTCACCTAAATCAGGATGCAATTGGTTGTAGAATCTTCTTTTATGCCGAATCCATCTAATTTCATTTCTTGATACTATTCTCCATAATAAATTGGAAGATAATATTAAGTGGGATGTTGCATGAAGGCCTATACATATAACATGTAGAGGAGAACAGAGATTGCCTTGAGGAAAGAATTTAAACAGCTGTTAAGTTGAAGAAGGAGGGCGTGGGAAGGAAACTGAAAATTGATTTTCTTCAATATAAGAGAAAGGAGAGAGAAATTCTGTCAGTCTTTCAAGATTCTGTTATCATCCCTTTTAACAGTAGAATTCACCTAGTATCTGCTTTTTGACCTAGCCTATCTTGAAGAGTTGTCAGTCTGTATCTTTCTGATCAGCAACTTAGCTGGGCTCTTATGAGGTGAATGTGATGAATCTCAAATCGCCTTAATTCAATAGAAGCTCACTTTGATATCACCACATTACCAGAACACTCAGATTCAGACTAAACTATTGATTCCCAGTCATGCAGGAATCTCAGGTTTTTAGAAAGAATCTGAGCTCTTTAAATCTAAAGTCAGCAGTCAACAGGGGCAAAACTGAGGACTCATTTGCCTCTCCAGACTTCTTTAAGGGAATAGTTGAATATAGATGGCCTATAAATATAGGATTAGGATGACCAATATTTGGTCTATAGAATCTAAAAATGACATCCTTGAGTGTCAGACTATTGGTATGAATTTTGTTCAATTTAGTTTGATGGTTCAGTTATGGATATGGCACTTTTCAATTTACTTATGTTGGATTCCAGTCCACATGAATATTTTTTGGGAGGAGGCAGTAAATCATGCCAGTAGGGAGGATTTCCACCAAACTGACTGATTACTCCTTCCTTTGCATTTATTTCCTTTAAAGACTAGAGATGATTTTTTTTTAAAAAAATGTTGGACTTGGTAACATTTTGGGATAAGAATTTATTCCTTTTATTTTGATTTGGGGTGATTGACTATCTAAGCCAATGAAGCACTTCAGTATTTTCCAAGTCTTGCTGGGTCAATATACATTAAAGATGCATCTCTTTAGATCTGGAATGCATATAATGGAACTCCGTGTTTGTGGAGTACAGGAAACACTTGATCATGATCCTTGATCCTCTATAGAAGAGGCTTACTATTGCAAGTACTCATTGATTTGAGCAAGTTGTTTCTTAAAATCAATGCTTAATGAATTAGCAATTCAAAATGTTGCTTTATAGCTTTGGTGTGTATTTTTGTGGATTACTGGGATTTTTTAATTATTTAAAATGATTAGTTGAATTTACAATAATGGTATAATAGTCTTAGAAGAAAGGAGATGGAAGAAGCAGGAAGTAGAGAGGGGAAAGGAGAGGGGGAAGTGGATGGGAGGAGAAGAGTAGGAGAAAGGGAAGGAGAGGGAAGTGGAAAAGAGAGGGGAGAGAAGGAAAGGAAAAGGGAGGAGATGGAAGTAGATGGAAGTAGAGAGGGGAAAGGAGGAGATAGGAAAGGAGAGGGAAGTGGAGGAGAGGAGAGGAGAAGGAAAGAGGGAAGGAGAGGGAAGCGGAGGGGAGAGGGGAAGGGAGGGAAGGAGAAGGAAAGAGATGGACTGTCAATGCAAAACTGAATGTGATGTATTATAAAGGAAAATGTATAATAAAACATTTTTTTAAAAAATGGTATAATAGTCTTGGTAATAATATTTTCAGTTTGTGTCACTATTGTCCCTGAGGGGCAAGAAAGAAAGAAAGAAAAATGTAGCAAGTTTTTCTACTAAGAAAGGTACAGTGGTACCTCTACCTACGAAGAGCTCTAGTTACAAAATTTTTGACTTACGAAAAATTTTTCGAGAATAAAATAGTCTCTACTTACGAATTATGTTCCAAGATATGAAAGTATCTTGTACTTATTCTCAAGCGGACGGGGGGGGGGTTGCGGCTCCGCAGCGGCTCTTCTTCCGCCGCCCAGG
>JAEANM010015794.1:0-13500 GCA_017656035.1 Myanophis thanlyinensis
AAACCCGCCCGGACGCCCCGGACAGGACGTAAAAAGAGGACATGTCCGGGCAAAAGAGGACGGTTGGTCACCCTATAATAACATTATCACACAAAATGATTGCATCCTGCTTATTGAGACAGTTTCAGAATCACTGCATGAATCATTCAGCAATGTCTGAATATAATAAAGTGACAAGTGAGGCAGATACCATGTGAGGTAGGTAGCCATTATAAAGCACATTCAAATTAAACTGTTCTCAGTTTGATTAAAAATACTAATAGTTATCAAAATAATGAACAGCAACAAATGAACTTACCTTCACTAAAGCAACAGGTTATTAGCCTTCATATTACGAAAAAAGAGGAAGAAATAAACTGCCAATATAAAAATGGTGAATTTGAAAATAAAGTACACACTGGATTTTTGTCTTGTAACCTTATTATTCTTTATAATAAATACTATAAATTTGGGCTCCTATGTACTTGACAGGAAATTTTCTATAATTCCAAACAGCTCTCTCTCTCTCTCTCTCTCTCTCCAAGTCTACTTGAACCTTGTCTCAAGTTCTTAGATGCAAATCATGACAATTGAGTCTTTCAATACAATGCACAACACATTGAAATGTAAAGTATAAGACCCAAGTAGACTTGCACCATGAAAAAGCAGATGCCCAGATTAGGTAATTAATTCTAGCAGTCAGCCTGTGATATTAAAAAAGAGACAATCCAGCTAGTACTGGCTGCTGTAATGTTTTTGGTAAAAATGTTGCTTCAGACTTTTGTTCCTTGCCAGATTAATTAGAACTACTGTTACTCAATAGGAGATCTATAGATTCTTGAAACTGGAAGAACTCCTAAGAGGATAATTCCAATTCTTAGAGGAAAAATGTGATCTAAATCAAACAATTAAAGGATACAAGTGTAATGTAGATACAAATACCGGTATGTACAAAGTATGTTTTTTTAAGGTATTAAGTTAAAAATCAATCATGTATACTTCATTTGACTATTGGACATTTTATCGATAATACCCTGAAACAAAAATGTGATGTTTATTCACATTTTACTTTTGAATGAATGGGTGATTAAATATTTGTGTGTATCGATAAGGATATTTCTTAAAACGTTGTCTGCCTTTCCAATTTCAAAAGGTTCTACAAAGCATTTACCTTCTTAAAATGCACATTCATTCATCATAATAGTATGTGATGCATTTGAAGTACAAAATTACAGTGCCATTTTGCTCACATTGGGACTCACATTGCATTTGCTTTGTGCTGTTACCATGATAACTGAACAGTTGCATTTTAAGAAGCCACTTTTCTTGGGAATGTTGGTAATGAGTTACTATTTTCAGAACATAAATAAATAAGAGTATTCTTAATAGTAGGAAATGTTGCAGTTAAATGTTATTAGAAAATAAGATAAAATTGAAAAAATGTAGATTTATTTTAAAAAAATAAAGGACAGATGTAGGATATGTCCTACAATATATATAGTCATTGATCCTTACTTTGGAGTATAAAAAAGATATGAATAATAGTGAAAACTATCTGAAAATATTAAATAAAGAAAAGCCTATAAATTAAATGGATTTTTAATGGGATCTTTAGACTTGTAGAATTTTTTCAACAATTCCCACAATTTAATCTTAGTTTAATAATATAAAGAAAGCATTGTACACTGCTTCTAGTACATGTAATAATGGCATCATCCCAAAATTCTATATACAATATACAAAAACAAAACAAAACAACAGGTCATATTATTCTCATAGCACCAATTATTGTAACAGAAATGTGCACTGTTTTCTATGTGCTGCTGTGTTTCAATAGGTAAAGTTTATTTTAGCACTGCCCATTTTTAAGTAAAATTTGAGGCCTTTAAATTTTTTAAACCATTAGTTTGGAAACAATTCACTTAAAGTTATTAAAACTTAACTGAAGGCATCCTGAAACTAACATTTTGTGGCTTTAGAAGTGCAGCTCTTGTAGTGATAAATCCACTGCTAGAAATATCAACAGGCCATAAAAAACTATCCACTATCTTATCTTGTACTTTGTAAAGTCTTCCTCCCCTGTTCTACATAGATAATCCTATGTTTGTACATATGTAGCAACCAGGTAACAAATTCCTTTTGGAAGCTTGATTTGGGACTTTTGGAATATGATACTCTTGGTTTATTTATTTATTTATTTTATTTATTACAGAATTTCTGTACTGCCCCACTCCCAAGGGACTCGGGGTGGTGTACAGCCAATCTAAAAACCGAACATATAAAAGTTAAAATATAATTAAGAACAAATTAAATCAATGGCCAGAAACCCAATTATAAAAGTAAAAATTTAAACCACTAACTAATTAAAATCCAGTAAATTTAATTTAAATTTTAAATTTTAGAATTTAAAACCCCGCTAAATATTAGGCCAGACCGGCTTGTTGGAATAAATGGGTTTTTAATGTGCGCCGGAAGATCCGCAGATCCACAATGGTCTGAATCTCCGGGGGCAGTTCATTCCATAGGGAGGGTGCAGTCACTGAGAAGGCTCGTACCCTCGGGGCTGTCAGACGACATCGTCCCGACAATGGAACCCCGAGGAGGCCTGCCCTGTGGGACCGTACCAGTTGGCTGGAGGCTGATGGTGGCAACAGGTGGTCCCGTTTTGTCTTTTGCTGACAATTTAGTGATTTTGGATGCAGAGAGGAGTTTGGGCAAAGTCCTCAATTAGTAGGTTAGGTGTGACTGGGCAGGGTCCTGCACCCTGGTTGGCAATAGGTAGTGGCTAAAGGCATCTGCATGGCCCATAGATGTTCTGGGTCTGTGAACCAGTTTGTATTGGTAGGCTGCCAGGAAAACAGTCCATCTGGTGAGTTGGGATGATAGGAGGGGCGGAGTTGGCCGATCACCTTCCAAGAGTCCAAAAAGAGGTTTATGGTCTGTGACCAGTTCAAAAAACTGTCCATATAGATACTTGTGAAAGTGTTTGACCCCAGCAACAGCAGCCAACACTTCCTTGTCCAATTGGCTGTACTTTCTCTCAGCCAAAGAAAGAGTTCAAGAGTAGAAGGCTATAGGGGCTTCAGAACCATTAGGTAGCCAATGGCTGAGCACGTCCCCACCCCGAATGGAGATGCATCACAAGCCAAGACTAGTGGCAGGTCTCTGCTATATTGCATAAGCACTCTGTCAGACGACAGCAAGTTCTTAATGGCTTGGAATGCTCTTTCTTCTTGCTGCCCCCAAACCCAAACAGTTTTTTTGCTCAGTAAACAGTGTAATAGTTCAGCTAAGGTTGCTTTCCTAGGTAAGAATATATTGTAAAAGTTCAATAATCCTAGGAAAGATTGTAGTTCAGTGTGATTTGTGGGGGTAGGGCCCCCTGATGGCTGCCACTTGGCTGTCAGGTGGATTCCTGATGCATTGATAAAAAACCCTAAGAATTCAACTTGTTTAACCCATATTTAAACCCATTTAACCCAATCTGGCATTTTTCTCATTTTAAACAGGGACCGGCAGTTTGTGTAAGTGATCGATCAATTCCTGACGGGAACCCGCTTACACCAGAATGTCATCAAAATATGGGATGACACCTGGGATTCCATGCATTAGCCTTTCCATTAAATTTTGAAAAAGACCTGGGCTATGCTCACCCCAAATTGTATTCTGTGGCATTTAAATGCCCATCTATGGGTAACAATAGTCTGTGCCTCGGCAGTCTCTTTATCAACTGGCAGCTGCTGATAGACTTGTGCCAGGTCCAATTTGGAAAAGAGTTTTCCTCTGCCTAATTGGTGCAAGAGTTGCTGGACAACAGGCACTGGGTATGTACTTTACTTTATTTAAAGTGTGCTTATAATCTGCATAAATGCAGACAGAGCCATCTTTAATGGGGGTGACAATAGAGGTCTCCCATCGAGCATAGTCGACTGGCTCCAGGATGTCTTGTACTATTAAGTGATTGAGTTGTTGGTCAATTTTACTTTTCAATGTGAAGGGCACTCTTCACAGCTTGAGTCTAATGTGGGTTATTTGGGGGTCGATTGTAAATGAAATTGGGATAACCCTATATTTGCCTAAATCACCAGCAAATAACTCAGTGAACTCCTCCACCAGATGTCTGAAGTCATCAGCTAGCATGGTGTTCACGCTGCTGATCTCGGGACTGAGGGCCTGGAACCATTCTAGCCCCAAAAGGCTGGGCAAAGCTCCTTCTACCACTGTGCGCTCCAGAGGCCCCTTGAAGACTTTGAAGGCTACAGTCACTGTCTTTTGGCCCAGCACAGGAATACGGTTTCCCTGATAGTCATTGATGATGATTTGTTGAACTTTTAATTGTTCCCTTTTGATAGACAGCAGAATGCGCTCAAGGATGGACCAGGCTATGATGGTTAATGCTGATCCTGTGTCAGCTTCCATTTGACACAGGACTCCTTCCATTCTGACTGTCACATGGATTCTCTTGGTGCCTTCTGCTTTGATGAGGCAGCTGTGTGTTTGATGGGCCATTTGGTTCGGTTCTTTCTCAGTTTTTTTCCTGGGCATCCACCTTTTAGTATCTTTGGCTCTCAGTGGAGTGGTAGTGCCCCATGGTTGAAAAACAACTGGATGGCTGGCACAGCACACTCTGGCTAGATGCCCCTTCTGCTCACACCTCCAGCAGATTGTATCTTTAAAATGGCAGGATGCCCAGGGATGCACTTCTGTACCCTGCACACCTTGGACTGTCCTTTTGGCTGTGGAGCTCTCTATTCTCTTGTGGTTCCAAATGGCAAATTTCTGCCTCTTCGCTGCTTTCGCTGTCTTCGTCTATTTCTGTGTAATGGATTCTGGCTGCCTGTTTAATTTTTGGTCGGCTTTCAGTGTGTGGGTATCGGCAGAGCCTGCCATAACAAAGCCGCTGACTGCTGTGAGATTTCAGCAGTTTGGGCTTCATCAAGTGCCATTTTATGAGTCAAGTTCAGTTTTGCTAATAGATGCCTTTGGAGTTGCAAGTCGCTCACTCCACATACCAGCTGGTCGATGAGATGTTCTTTCAGATCTCTGAACTCACAATTCAGGGCGGCCATGCGGAGTTTGGCAATATAATTATTGATTGATTTGCCCTCGCGCTGTATTTGCTGGTTAAACTCATGCCAAAGAACTGTTCGTGATAGTGCGGGCGCATAGTGAGTCTTGAATAACTCTTGGAGTTGCAGCCATGGCACCAAATCCACAGCATTTGGGGCTATGAATGCCTTTGCTGTTAGGAACACCTTGTTGCCACAGTAACTAAGGAACATGGCTCAAGTGCATTCTTCTATCAGGTTCCTGAGATCGTTTGCAACTAGGAAACATCAGAATCTGGTCATAAACGAGCCCCAGTCTTTTGTGGTTGGGTCAAACAGATTTGGTGGAGCATGGGTGGCCATCCTTGTGCTGTGCATTAAAGAATTTCTGCAGCTGACCCAGCGATCGTTGTTGTGTTCCTGGCTGGTGTCAATGCCACTCTATTTTCTTCTGATCCCATTCTCATCGTCAGTGTTAAGTTGGGTGATAAGGAAGAAGATGACAACCTGGCTAGAACTTCTTGATTTATTGGTAGTAATTTGAAAAACACAATATAACAGCAGTAGCTTTTTTCTACAGCTCTCTCTTTTATACTAGAGCTGTCAAATGGCTCAGCCAATCATAAAGCTGCATTTTTCCTCTCAACCGGCACTTCCTCGGCCACACACATTCCTTAGTCTCTTCCTGGCAATTAGAGTATTCAACAGTTGGAAAATGACACATTGATTGTGGATAATTACTTCCAGAACATTTTTAAACTATGAGCAATACTTGTTTTTATTAAACTTGTTAAAAGTTATTTTAAAAATTTTAAAGGGGTTTTGCAGAAATATATGATAAAAATTAAAATAAAATAAATACAATAACCAATTATACAACTTCAGAATGATAAGGTGTGGAGTTTAATAATTAAAGAAGACTAAGAAAAAAATACACATTTTTGGATCTTTTAAAACATGTGTATTTTTTTCTTAGTCTTCTTTAATTATTAAACTATTAATTATTAAATTATTAAACCAACATATTTTTGGATCTTTTAAAACATATGTTGGTTTTGGAGATTGGCATATTGCAGCAAAGTTTGGAATGTCTCTTTTTGCTCATTGCAGGCTTTTTTTTTTTTTGCATAACCGATAAGACTGAGGTAATGAATAAGTTTGCACTATGTTAATTTTAAGGAAATATATAGGCCTTTCTTACCGGAAGGCTCAGACCAACATGTAAAGTGTATATAACAATTTTATAGTAGTGAATAGAAAACAGAGTTCATGAATACTGGCCTACAAAGCTTTTGCCAGAATCATTTTGTTAATCTTTAACTTTTATTATATATGTATGTTGACCTACTTTTATCTTAGTAATTCAGTCAATGAAGCTATGAGTATATTTTCCTGATTGATAACATTATGGACCTTTGGTACAGCATCTTTCTTGAAGAATTATTTGAAAAACAAATAATCAGACTGATTGCTAAGTTAGTATAGAATGACTGACAAATAGAGAATTGGGCAAACAGAATCATGAGAATGCAAATTCTTGAAAGATGGATTTAAAAATAATTGATTGTTGGACTCTCGAGCAAGCAAGATCCTTTCAGATGGCATGCTTGTGATTTGGAGATGAGAATGTAAATGGAGTTGTCAATTCCCTTGATCTAAAGAACATGTTTTGGACATCAAGGATAAGAGAATTCTGTAAAAGGACTTAACAACTCAACTTATTATCTGTAGTATGATAATTAGATCTCTTTCTTTTGAAGATGTCTAATAAAGAGAAATAGACAAGTCTCTTTGTCTCTCTTTTAAGTAAGATTTTTGTCACTCTCTTATTTCAATTGTATAATGCCATGTATCAGGAATGATACACATCTCAATATGTATCTTTCCTGATATTTATGATTGGGAAGGGTACTATTCCTGTTTAAATAATATATTTTAATTTATTTTTTAATTTTAAAGAAAGTTTTTCATGTTGTAAAAGTATACAAAAACTAATAATCCTCATTTCTTTACTTCTTTATTATAATGGAATAGTGTTTAATTCCAAATAACTTAAAGTAATTTACAGAAAAAAATCTTCCTTCTTCTCACAATAAACCCAATATGCACAAAACTATCCAGCACATTTTATTATTAAAATGTTTATTTGTAATGTCCAATTTACATAGCTGATATAAATACTAGCTGATGTACTAGAAAAATAAACCCTGTTCAGTTTCAACAGATTCCTGGCCTAGTGTTTTTTCATTCAAACCATTTTTGTTCAGTTGATGGGAAGATTCTAATAAAAAAAAAATTAAGTTGATTTTGCACAATTGATTTTTTTTGTCCCTACTTTGATTTAAACAGGCTATAGCAAAGGCAGGTGGGAAGAAAAGTGACAAGCTTTTCATGGCTTCTTCACATTAGGAAACAAGATGAAAAATACTTACAATGTAATAAATTAGGTAATCTGTACACAGCATTGGCAGATAAAAAAAGAAGGGAGTGGCAGTATATATAAGAAGAGATAGAAAGGCAGAACAATTGTATGCAGATGAGAAGGGAAGACTATTAATGATTAATTTAAGGGTAGACCAAAAAGAATTACTGCTTGTAGTGCTATATGCACCAAATAATAGACAAAATAATTTTTATAAGGAGGTACACCAAAAAAATTTATAGATGGAAAAGGAAGATATTTGTTTAATTGGTGATTTCAATACAACTGTGGATCCCCAAAAAGATTATATTAGTGCAAAGAGAAGTAAAAAGAGAAGTACGCTTCCTACAAACTTCTTTGAGATGGTAGAGGAATTGAATTTAATAGACAACTGGAGAAGGATCAATCTGAATGAGAATAAATACACGTTCTACTTGAATCCTCACAAATCTTGGTCCAGAATAGTAATACTGCAATAAGTAAAAATATGGAGTCAAGTGAAATTATTCCCAATGCATGGGCAGACCACAACCCAATCTCAATAACATGGAAAGAACAAAAAGAAGGGCAGAGGAAAATGGTCTTTAAATAACGCAATATTGAAAGAGAAAGAGTATGCGGAATGACTCATAAAAGAAGTGGAGTTATTTCTCAAAGATAATAAAGAACAACATACCTCCACCCTGAACTTATGGGATACAATGAAAGCCTATATAAGGGGAATCACAATTGCTTATACTGCCAAGGGAAAGCAGAGTAAAGAGAGAGAATATAACAAAGAAACTAAAAGACAGGAGTTAATATTACAAAGAAACCCAGGTGATGAAAAAGCTAAACAAGAAAAAACATTAATAAAACATAAATTAAATTTATTAGAACAAGAGTCATAGGCAAGAAGATTAAAAATTATTAAACAAAACCACTTTGAGTATGCCAATAAAATGGGACAGTGGTTAGCCTATAAACTAAAGAAGGAAAAAGAAAGGAGAAATATATTGCAACTGCAAGATAAAGAAGCAGAAATCTATACATTTTTAAGCACAACAATTGATAAACTATTCCTGAACATTTGTAATGGTTTAGAAGCTAAAATTCCTAAATCATAGTGGGAACCATATATTACATTAATAGGGAAGGAAGGCATAGATAATACACAAATTCAAAACTATAGGCCATTCTGCCTATTGAATTCAGACTATAAAATATTTATGTCAATGATGGCAGAAAGACTAAAAAAAATTACTCAATAGTAAAATTCACTTTGACTAAAACAGATTTTTCCAATGGGACAAATCAGGAATAACATGTGAACAATAATGAATATATTGGAGTATTACAAAGCGCACCGAGAAAAGCAAGTAGCATTAGCATTTCTAGATGCTTAAAAGGCATTTGACAGAGTAAATTAGCAGTTCATGATATAATTAATAAAAAAAATGGGATTTGGAATTCAATTTGAAACTGTGATTCAGACAGTATATTTGGCCAAAAAGCAAATATAATAATAAATGGTGAGCTTTCTAATTTAATAGATATAAGGAAAGGGGTAAGACAAGGGTACCCATTGTCACTGTTGTTATTTATTCTAACCCTAGAGACACTGATAATAAGAATTAGGTCAAACCCAGAAATAAAAGGCCTCAAGGTAAAAAAAGAAATGTACAAATTGCAGGCATTTGCGGATGACCTGGTATTTGTTATAGAGGAACCACTGGAGTTGGGACCTATATTAGTAAAAGAAATAGAACAATTCTGCGAAATAGCAGGGCTTAAAGTTAATAAGGAGAAAACTAAACTCTTGACCAAAAATATGATGGAAATACAAAAGAAGGAGTTAGAAAGGAAATTGGACTGGCTAATCACACAAAAAAATAAATATTTAGGAATTTGGATAATAGCTAAATGCTCATTAATTAAAGAAGACAATTATAATAAATTGATCCAAATGATAAAAAAGGATTTAGAGAGATGGGAGAAACTCCAACTATCACTTCTAGGAAGAATTGCAGCAATCAAAATGAATATACTCCCAAAATTACTTTATTTATTTCAAGTAATCCCGATTAAATTATATAGAAAGTTTTTTACTGATTTGAATAAGATAACTGTTAAATTTGTATGGGCCAGTAAAAAACCAAGAATAAAACTATCCACTTTACAAGACAAGAAAAGTAGGGGAGGGTTTGGACTCCCAGCATGTGATCTCTATTATGAAGCAGCTAGTTTAGTTTGGATCAGATCAAGGTAAATTTGCACAACAGAAGGATTTTGACATTGGAAGGCTATGATCTACAGAAGGGATTGCACACAGGGATGGATACAGGGAATGAGGCCCATAGTTACTTTTATAGACATTTGATGAGAAACTCACTAATATGAACATGGAAAAAATAAAAAAAACAACACCATATAAAACTCCTGGGGTGGCTTTTGATCATGGAGGCATTGGTGTACCACAACACTATAGACATTTCTAAAATGGTAAGATATCAGGAAAATTTAGACAGACAAGGGAACCTAAAAACAAGTCAAGAATTACAGAAGCAAGGATTAAGGGTAGATTGATGGTCCTATCTTCAAATAAAATCTAGATATATTAAAGATCGTGAGTGAATTGGTATTGAATTGACCCAAAAACAATTAGATAAATTATCAACAGGTCCTGAAGAAAAGGTGATTTCTAGAATACATAACTATCTAGTACAATATAATTTAGTGGAGGAAATAGTCAAAGGACCAATGTTAGCTTGGGCCAGAAATGTGGGCCACAAAATAGATTTGGAGGATTGGGAAACAATATGGACAAAAGAATGACAAAAGCAGTAACATTTAAGGAAAATCAATATAAGATGTGTTATAGATGGTATTTATCCCCCTCAAAACTGGCCAAGATATACCCCAAATTAAACCCCAATTGTTGGAAATGTAACAAATGCCAAGGGACTTTTTTCACTTATGGTGGACATGCTCCAAAACTAAGAAATATTGGTCTGGAAGAAAAACGTGGATCAAAGACATTACAAACATTCATTTGGAGTTTAAACCTGAAACATTTCTTTGGGGTATTATTAAAGAAAAGTGTAAAAAAGAAAATAGATATTTAATATTACACATCAAAATGGCAGCAAGTATAGCATTGGCTCAGAATTGGAAAGGAGACTGCAACAGAAAGCACGATAATACACAAAATATTGGACTGTGCAGAAATGGACAGGTTAACCCTGGAATTAAAAGAGAAAGAAAGTTTGGAATATTATGTGGTCTGGGAAAAATTATATTTATGGATATATAATAGAATGAAAGATTTAAATAAATAAGAAAAATATAGAGTTGAACATGAAAATAGATTATGGAATTAATTAAGCAGAATTGACTAGAATGTATGAAATGATGGATTATATAGGTACTGTTGGTTATAAGGATTATAAATACTTAATAGGAAAGACAGAGATATGTGTTTTACTATTGTTTTTAATGTTTTTGATATATAATAAAGTTTGTCAAAAAAACCTATGTAACTAAAATCTGTAAGTATTAAGATGTAATTTAAATTGTTCTTTTTGATAAGTTGGATAAGTTTGGCTATATTAGACAATGTTAAAAATTACTAGTTACTAGAATTGAATATTTGCTGCGGCGGAATAAAAATGAACACCCCAAATAATACAATATATGGAAGAAGCCAATTTACCCAAAGTCCCAGAAAAATTTAAAACTATACTAAATGGAAAAGTAACAATGTGGAGCTAACAGAAGCAATAAAAAGACAGAAAAATGACAAAACACTAGGTCCAGATGGGCTTCTGGCAGAATTCTATAAAAGCTTTTCAGACACGCTAAGCTCACCACTGAAGGAAGTTTGTAATGAGCTATTATCAGAAGCCAAATTACCTCATTACCTCATTACCAAATACATGGATAGAAGCAAATATTACACTAATACCAAAAGAGGATGCAGACCTGACACAGATAAAAAAATTATAGACCAATATCTTTATTAAATGTGGACTACAAAATTTTTGCTTCAATAATAGCAGAGAGATTGAATTTTTTTTATTGAATTTATTCACCCAGATCAAAATGGTTCCTTACCAGAGAGACAAATAAAGCACAATTTAATGATTATTTTAGACACACTAGAATACTATGAAACATATCCAGGAAAACAGACTGTACTAATCTTAGATGCCCAAAAGGCTTTTGATAATGTAAGATGGCAACTAAACTGCATGGACTTTGGAGAAGTCCTTTGGAGAAGAATTCATAAATGTAATTAAGACAATGTATCATAAACAAACAAGTAAAGTAATTGTAAACTGGAACTTCACAGATAATTTTAATATAAAAAAGGAACAAGAAAAGGATGTCCGCTATCACCTTTACTATTTATATTGACTTTGGAAGTTTTGAACAGGAATATCAGACAAAATTCAGAAATTAAAGGAATGGAGATAAGAGAGGAAAGATATAAATTTCAAGCATTTGCAGATGATTTGATATTTATTGTAGAAGAACAACATTCTGAAACTGTTAAAAGAGATACAGTAGAAGAATTTGGAGAGGTAGCAAGACTGAAAATAAACAGAGAAAAAACTAAAGTTAAATTCTACACAAAAACATTTTGGTTTGTATTTCTTAAAATTACTTAGGAAAAAGTTCATTTGTTTAAAAACAAATTACTTCCATATATGAAGTTTGAAGGTCACTATCAAGTGTCCTAGCCAACAATAATCAAGACCAACGAGGCTAACCTGGTTTATTGCAAGATGGACGTAAAAAGTGGAGATGTCATGTCTGAGCAAATGGGGAAAAGCGGCTCCGGCAAGATGAGCATGCACTCCATTGCGCTTAGAAATCCCGTTTTTCCCCATCAGCAGCACCGAAGAGCCGCTGTGGAGCTGCGCCCCCACCCCCCGCCCCCGCCACCGCCGCCACCGCTGCCCTCGTCCTCTTTTTTGGAAATCAAATATGGTCACCCTAGATTAAATAGATGGAAAACCAATCTATTTAAAACCAAAGCTTTACATGGACAACATTTGAAAAACATTGAAGGAAAATTAAGGGGAAAAAAGCTTCCAGCAATAACACCAGCAGAACTGCAAAAAACTGCGCTAGTCAGAACATCATATATTTTAAGAAAATACTTAGTTGATACCTATGATGTTGGTAGCAATCCATATCAACCATCAGTGCCAGTCAATAGTATTTGTGATACGTTTTTAAATGTTCAGTTGACTGAGTTTCATGTTTAATGAATAAAGTATAGTAATAATAATAATGCTTTGCATGTACACCATGAGCTTCTACACCTAAGACAAATTCTTTGTGTATCTAATCACACTTGCCAAATACAGAATTCAATTCAATTCAATTTTTGACTGTCATAACCTAACATGGGTATACTCCTACAGTGTCTATAATGTGTGCAATGTTGTATGTATGGAATAGTTTCTGGTTAAATGCTGAGACTGTTCGTATTTTGAAAATCATCCAGGAGATTCAGCTTGATCCTGAAATATACACAGGACTGATTTGTTAAGGCAGCCATTTTATTTATTTCTTCATTCATTGTAGTTCACCATGTCCCTGGTGGGAAAAAAATACCCCAGATGTTTTAAGGAATCAACTTAATGTGATCCTTTAAAGAGACATTGCTAATTCTGATACTTTATGAAGGGTATCAAATTGGTGGCTGTGTGTCAGATGCGTCATCTTGGCTCTGCAAAGGCAAAAAACTTCATGATACGTCATGATATGTCACATGACACAATCAAGTTTGACATACGTGCTTTAGATCATTGTTTTAATTTTTTAAAACAGATTTAAAATAAATGGACTTCAACTCTTCAATGCTGGCTAGAGAATTCTGGGAGTTGAAATCCACACATCTTAAAATTGCCTAATTGAGAAACACTATTTTATCAATTTTTCAATTTCAAATTTATTAGTCACATACACAGTCATACATGGCACAATATGCAGTGAAATGCTTACACAACCGCGGGTAAGTTAGGTAGGAAGGGAGAGTGGGGGTTAGAAAAATAGTTAAGG
>JAEANM010015795.1:0-13500 GCA_017656035.1 Myanophis thanlyinensis
TTTTCACACAGCTCAGAAATAATGAACCCGTAATATTTTCACTGTAGAATCAGAAAATCTAACCAGTACTATATTCTTCCATCTGCGAGGCTCAACTTCTTCTCCAAGCAAGTTCTATGCATGCAGCAAGGCAGGAAAGCGCGTTGTCCCCAAACCCATTTCCTGCTGCTTCATCCTCTTTGGGGCCCATATAAATCTAGGATTTTCCATTGTGATTTCTTTGGTTTTATTTTGGTTATATATATCCACATATATGAATGCATATCTGTATACAAAGCATACAAGTGTGAATTGCAGGAAAGATTTACAGCACAACAAGGGCATAGCTGTTCATAATACATCATCAAAGTAGTCTGCTTTTCTTCTATGAAACCGCACAATGAAAGAACACTTGAAAACAGTTATAGAAAAGTCTCTCTATAGCAAGGTTGAGCAACCCATCCCTCATTTTTCTTGCTCTTGGAATCCTCATTGACCATGATTACTGAAATCTGACAACATAATTTCCTACCATTTTGAATGAGGAAATGAAAATAATAATGTAAGACCTAAAATAGGTATACTGACAGAATACTGACAGAAAAAATAATCACCAGTTTCCAGTATCTGCTACTACTGTCTTACTAACAGAGGTGTGACAAACTTCAATCAATCTTCTCCTCTTCTAAGATACATCCCTGTCCTGGAATACTGCATTTTCAGCTATCCTGCCTGCAACTGCAATTACAGTTAGTTAATGTTTCATAGCATGCTCAATTTTTGTTGGGATATTTTGGGTATTTTCTTGTTCTATTAGCTTCTATCTTCCCATCTCCCAAAACATTTTGGCTACTTGTGCAAGATTTGATGACTTCACCTCAAATATCTGGCAATATTTCTTTCTTAAATGTGGATGGTCTTGTTTTGGCTAGAGAAGGCTCTAAGCTGGAAGGAGTATTCTATTAGCAAAAATAATTTTGAGCCAGTCTAAGTAATGAAGTACATGTTACAAAAATTCCTCACGATTGTATGAGCTTAACCCTTAAAGAAAAAAGTAGCCTAAAGAGATGAATTTAAGCTCAGATTTTGGAGAAAGGTATAATTTTATATGGGTGTGGCAATGTTTTTCTGTGTCTGGTTCACATAAAGAATAGGATTATCCCAGAGATGTTAGCTTGTTAAGAAAACACAATCTTTTAATCTATACAATGCATCTGTTCAGGTGAAGGAGTATGTTATGCAAATAGTTTTTTTAATGCTCTCCTCCCCCCCCCACTTGTGTGAACTGTGTGTTGATTTATATGTATCTATTATACTTACATGAACTGCCACTTGTTCTCAAGACTATGCAGGATAATTAACTCTTATGCTCGTGAAATACATTCGTTCTGTTATTGAGTATAGATTAATGTTTTACAGTTGAATAAAAGGGCTTCTGACCTCTTCATTGTGGAGAGATGAGAGTGCAGCAGTTGCTAATGCAACCACCAGGTTATAATGTGGGATTTATTAAGACTGCTCTAGCATTTGCTGTGCATTTGAATCCCATCAATACTACATTTCTTTCATACTAGATTTTTTTTTAGATGAATTGTGAAGAAAACATCTGCAATTTGTAATTTTGTTATAGAAGGTGGATGCTTTATACTGAACCAAGATTACCTAACCTAGGGAAAAGTACTCGTTTTAGACCTGGAAGCCAAACTCAAGAGTTCAGTGGTGTCATTTTAGAATTTGGTGGTGGTGGTGAATTAAGAAACTCACGTGATATAAAGCTGTGATCCCTAACTTTCGGGCTCTGCAGACTAGCAGCGGTGGCAATGGGGAAGGGAGTGGGGATAGTTTTGCGCATGCATTACTTGTACAAATGCAACTTTACCTGCTTGTCTGCTCACCTGTTGCTTGTGCGACCTGGTTCCCAATAGGCCACAGCCAACAGTGGGCCAAAGACCAGGGACTGGGGACACCTGATTTTAAACACCTACATTGCTCTTTAATGTGTTCCCCAATGGAGAAAGTCAAATTTTTAAGGGATAAAATGGTTCTTTAAAAAAACTATCGCAGGGTGCAAGATATACATTTCAGTCTTTATTACTTCATTCACCACCAAAAACCAGAGAAAAAAATAGAGAGTTTGAATTTATCTACTCTAGAGAGGCTTCAGGACTTGTTTCATCTAATCCAAGTTTGCCCAGATGGATTAATAGTTATTTTCCAGATATTTTTCAACTTTTCCAGCCTTCCTCAAATAATCTGAGAAATGTGACACACAAAGCAGGTGCTTTTTCAACCCTTAGGAAGACTTTGATAGACACTAGGGCTTAGAGACAGAGAAATGAAAAAAAGAGGA
This sequence comes from Myanophis thanlyinensis, assembly GCA_017656035.1. Classification (NCBI taxonomy): domain Eukaryota; kingdom Metazoa; phylum Chordata; class Lepidosauria; order Squamata; family Homalopsidae; genus Myanophis; species Myanophis thanlyinensis. The sequence continues at coordinate 2,330 of JAEANM010015795.1, forward strand.
AAGCTGATCCTATATATTTCAGAAAAGATGACTGAGGGAGTTATAACATTCCAAATATCAAAAAGGTCATAGAATCAGGACTAGTGCTCTCTTATTCCAGAATACAAGTAATGAAATACAGAGAGTCATTGATTTACAACAGTTCCTTTAATGGCTGTCCAAAGTTATGATGGTTCTGAAAAAAGTTATTTATTATTCACACTTAAGACGATTGCAGCATCTTCATGGTCCTGTGAACAAAATTTGGGTGCTTGTCAATTGGTTCATATTTATGCATTGAAATTGCAAATGGTGGTCACATGACCCCAAGACAATTGCATTGTGAAAAGCAAAGTCAGTTGGGAATCCAGATTCATTTAACAATCATGTTCCTAACTGAACAACTGTCATGATTCTCAAATGTGACCAGAAAGGTTGTAAAATGGAGCAAAATTCACTTAACAAATATCTCACTTAGCAACAGCAATTTTGAACTCAGTTAAGTTAAGGACTACCTATAATGGATTTAAATTCAAATTTGAATTTGAATTTGAAATTATAGGAAGAGGTTCTTATGGAATGTTGGGGGAGGGAATATCCAAATACAGTTCTTCAGTGTCTTCAGTGTCATTTCTAAAATTTATCATGGAATCTGTTGTCTTTTGTTTGGGCTATTTTATATTTAAGATTAGTCCCATTTTTCACAGTGCTCCTTGACTTTCATTACTAGACCTTGCAGATAATGTGCATTTTTATCTCTCAGAGTTATTAGCATAGTATAGGATATCCGTGTTTTTTCCTCCAATGTTAAAATCATATTTATCTTTCCAGTCCAATCCCCTTAATCTCTATTCAGTTTATAGGATGAAGAGAGTGTATCTATATTTACGGTAAACCCATAAGCATTTTCAGTGAAGGCAATGGAATTCAAAGATCATGAATGAGAGAATTCTCTTCATCATTGGGTCAAGCTGAATTTCTGAAAGCCCATCCTATGAACTGAAAAAAATTAGAAATCAATATATTGACAGTTTCCCCATAAAGAAGGCATTAAAGGTTTGGACCAGACAGAAGCACCTTTTTTTAAAAAAAGTATTTTCTGTGTTATCATGTATACTGTTAAGTATACTGTTTGAATTCCATAATAGAAGAAAAAGGAGGTGCCAAGTTGAAAATTATTACAATATGGAAATATTGTTACACACAAAACTGAGCAAGTTTTTATAATGGTATGATACAATGCGACATATACCCTTGACTACATGCTTTCATTTTGCGAACTGTAGTCAACATCCAGAGTATTCAAGTGCAATCTGTACTAATGTACAGAATGTAACAAGTTCACATGCTGCCCGCAACACACACCTGCTTTTCACACAAAAGTGCTTTGGAAATGCCCCTATTGGATGGAATACCTACTTAGTGAATGGTCTTGGATCTTATTTATAAATAAGAATTCTTGAATGGGGTAAACTGAGTAACAGTGCAGGCTGTCAGAGCCATGCCCCCTTGATCTGATTGATAAGGGAGTGCATAAATAATTTGGAAATCATTGATTTGCTTCTTCGCTTGGGAAATATTTATCATTACACCAGAATTTTCACAAATTTATTCATCTTCCACACCATTGCCTTTAAATTTATTAAACTTCTGAGCCATTAATATTTCAAATTCTGATTTATAGACTGGTTCAAATCAGTGGGATTATTTTGGCAGAAATCCCAAATTCTTGGTCTTGATTGGCTTGTGGACTGAACTTCTTATTTTTTTTTATTAGATAAGTTTATCAGTTGGCACACTCCCAGTTTTTTATTGCACACATACTTAAGGCTAAGCTGCTAGAAGGGAGGAAATAATTCACTTTTTAAAAATTTCCAAGTAAATATTTTTTATTCCTTTTCTTGATCTTTTAGCCATCCAGAAGTTTTGGGAATGGAAATAGCTATTAAATTTCAGCTGATATTTAAATCAAAGCATTAACAAAATGCTTTTTTTCCTGTACATTTGATGTCACATCTGTTATTGCTGTACCAAAGACCCTTGGTACTAAGAACTGCTGAAGCAATTTTATTTATTAGTACAGCATGTCAGGAATTCCGTACTTATAGCCCTGATTTTCCAAGCACCTACCAGTATGGATCATATTATTTTTCAAAATCACCTATTTACATGAGGTACCTATGTCTTGGTTCTGTTTTACTCTTAACCACCATTATTCTGAAAAGGTGACATGTTAATTATAGGAACATTTTACTCATAATTTGTGCTCATATTGTGTTACATACTGGCACAAAAATAAATAAAATAAAATAAAAAGGATTAAAGAAAATTAAGTAATCTGCTCAATGGCAGTTGAGTTTTTTTGTCCATATTTACTTTGTGGCTAAGTAGTCTCATTTAACCTTCGTAAAAAGTAGTATATGTTTACTATATGTTTGCTATTACTTATGTGTTTTGTCAAAATAAATAGCCACGTTAAGTTACAGATTAATTGATATTTTATAATATTGGTATTAATTAAAGTATTTTTACTTTAATTATTTCAATAGGTAGGCATACACATTATACTTTTTAAAGGTGACATATTGAGCAAGTATTAAGATTTGGTTCAAATATATCACTTAATTGTAACACATGGTAAATGAAAACAATTTATTCATACCCGACCACTAAGAATCAAGTGAAAAAAAGATTGGGCAATCCTAATTATTTATTCTAAAAACATTATCTGAATTTAACATGATATAATTTTGAAATATATAGTTATGGCTATAGTCTGAGAATCACTTGCATACTTTCTACTGAGATAATGGACAGGTTTTTTATTAAATCATGCTGGTTTTATCTGGAGTTGGCTTTGTAATGCCAGTGCTATAAGTTGATAAGGTTTTATTTTAAGTAAAGTTTTTACTTTACTTAAGTAAATTAAAAACTTTTTAAAAATTATTATAGCAGTTTGAAGACATGCAAAAAGTTGAACAGATGGCAGAAATAGAGTGGAGAACAGCATATTTTGGTTAATAACTGGAAAAACTTTCTAATAATAAAAAAGTGCTGAAGTATAGAAAAGTGATATATGATAAGTGGATAGCTAATGTATAATAACCTTTTACAATAATCCTGTATTGAGCACGGATAATTCCAGTTCTGAATAGCTGTTGTTCTATTGCTTCTGTTGAAGGCTGTAATGAGAAAAACAATAGAACATATTGATGATTTTTCGGCATTTTAAAGTAGGACCATAGAAATATTATTTTGTGTAGGAGTAATCCAATAGTTTGCTTTTCATTGCTGCTGAATTAAAGTGTTCTTTAGCCTTCCTTAAGTGAACATGAAACAATTGCAGCATTACATTTGCTATTCACAATGCCAATTCCTATCCTGCCTTATTGTCTCTATTCCCAGGCATTGCCATTCATGTGATGTTCCTCCCAAGTAATAGGTAACAAAATCTAACAAATGTTATACACAATTGGACAGTTTTAGACTATGGAGAAAAACACTACTTTTACATGGATACATTTAAGGATGATTTAGTAGTGCCTCTGTCTTGAACTGATAATAAGATGAAGGCTATTCATGGAAGCATTGAACAAAAAAGATGTTACCAGGTTATGTTTGTGTCATAATTAATCACAAGAGTGGAAAGGCTGTTGGTGGCTGACAGTTTGCTGTTGAAGAGAAATGGAACTAAGCACTTCGGTTTTTGATTGATTTAGCACTCAGGACTATAGGACTCCCCAGCTGAGTCTTTGACCTAGATTATAATTTTCTTTCAATTAAAAAAACAACTTGTCAGGGCACATGAATGCCATACTTGCCATGCACCTCAGTACGCGACTGCTTCAAAATACAACTTTGGCACTCAATGCATTTTGATGTGAAATTGTCGCTTTATTCATTGTTTCTTTGGTACTTGACTTTGATAGGAAAAGGGGACTGCCTTGGAAAACATACAGGAAGTCATCCATGCCAGGAAGACTGCTGCAAGAGGAAGAAGCGGATAGCTGCAGAGGATGGAAAGGAACATGTCCATGCTGTGAAGGTTGCTGACATAGGAAAATGCACAGATAGAAAATTATTCCCAGACAAAACAAAGGATCATGTGGTAAGTCACATGGTTTGTTTGGTGCTTGTACTGTTTAGTACTTGTGCCTCCTGGAACTAATTAATGAGGTACTAGGTGCCACTGAGGTACCTGGATACCTACGGGACCACCTGTTGCCACTGTCAGCCTCCAGCCGACTGGTACGGTCCTACAGGGCAGGCCTCCTTGGGGTTCCACTGTCAGGACGATGTCGTCTGACAGCCCCGAGGGTACGAGCCTTCTCTGTGGCTGCACCCTCCATGTGGAACGAATTGCCCCCGGAGATTTGGACCATTGCAGACCTGCAGACCTTCCGGCGCGCATTAAAAACCCATTTATTCCAACAAGCCGGTCTCGCCTAATACTTAGTGGGGTTTTAAATTCTAAAATTTAAAATTTAAATTAAATTTACTGAATTTTTAATTGGTTAGTTAATGGTTTAAATTTTTACTTTTTATAATTGGGTTTCTGGCCATTGATTTAATTTGTTCTTAATTATATTTTAACTTTTATATGTTCGGTTTTTAGATTGGCTGTACACCGCCCTGAGTCCTTCGGGAGTGGGGTGGTATATAAATTTTGTAAAATAAATATATAAATAAATAAATATTTGGAATGCCATATTCCAAAACTGTCCAATAATCCATGATCTGGAGTTCTCTATGGTAACTAGCAGAAAGGATCTCCATATATTGCTTTTACTAAAGCCCTCTTTACTCCAACTGACTGCCCCTAAAATATGTTGCAACTGTTTCTAGAATTCCCCAGTTGGCTGGGTAGGAATTTGAGGATGTCCCAATATTTTAGAAGGTAATAGGTTCTACAACATTGAAGGTGTCTTGATGGACATCCGAGTGATGTCCTGGATATTGGGCATTAATACCATCTATCCTGTGAAACATGAACTTCTCAATATTTTTAGAGCTCATCCCTGGAAAAGAATAAGTATATTTAAATTAAATGTGGGAAAATGGCTTCCAGTTCAACCTACTTTGTATGGTTGGAAAAAATAAAAATCTCACTGCACAAACAATCCTCAAAAAAATATTGGCTAAGACATACTTGCTCATATATTAGTCAATAAAGAAGGTGCATTGATATGACCTCTTCAGGAACATTATCTGTGGGAATTAGAATGCACTTAGATCCTCTTCAGTAAAAAATACAATACAGGTAGTCTTCCATATACAGTACAGTAGAACTATTCATTTAGTTACAATGTACAAACATGTACATTGCACAAAGTTTCAATGACACTGAAAAAAATGATTTATGATCATGTCCTTATGATTATGACTGTTGCAGCATCCCCCATGGTCACAGGATCAAAATTCAAGCTCTTGGTAACAGGCATGTATTTAGGATGGTTGCAGTGGCCTGGGGCCAGATGATCAACTGTTGAGATCTTCCCACTCAGCTTTCAAAAGCAAAGTCAGAGAAGACGGATTTGCTTAATGATCTTATGATTCATCTAATACCCACAGTAGTTAACTTAACAACTGTAACAGGAAACGTAACATTGGATGCAATTCACTTAATAACTGCTTTATGTAGTAATAGAAATTCTGATTCCATTTATGGTCATAAATCAAAGACTACTTGTACCACAGTAGCTTTATGAGATTTATTTATTATGAATTGTACAAAACTATAATACTTCAGTATAATAGAGGTAATCTTTGTTTACTGGGTGACTCATATAATGACTGTTCAATTATAGAGTCACTGATGACAAAGTAACTTTGTGACCAATCTTCACATATGCCTTTTGTAAGCAAAGGAAAGTATCACAAAATTGTAAGCACAGTTATAGTTTCATTTAACAGCTGCTTTGCTTAATAACTGAGTTGTCTGTCCCAAAAGCAATATCACTTAGATTTATATACCACTTTATAGTACTTTCCAGCCCTCTCTAAGCAATTTACATAGTCAGCATATTGCCCCCAACAATCTGGGTCCTCATTTTATCCATCTCAAAAGGATGGAAGGATGAGTCAACCTTGAGCCTGTTAGGATTTGAACCAGCAGTCAGCAGAAATACAGCAGTACTGCAGTACTGCATTCTAACCACTGCACCATTGAGGCTCTACTGGTCACTAAATAAGGATCACCCATAAAACCAACCAAACAGCAATATGAACCTGCATATATCCTAGAGACATACATTCTCCAGATCTCAGTCCCCAAATGCCTTCTTAAATAGCCAAATTTTCAATAATTTTCTAAATACTAACTAAGAGGAATGTGGTCATATGGAATGTGGTCATGTAAGCATTTCACTGCCTATCGTACCATGTATGACTGTGTATGTGACCAATAAATTTGAATTTGAATTTGAATTTGAATTTGAACATATTTGTCCTGGGAGCTGATTCCATAGGAAAGGATTTTTTATTTATTTGCTTATTTGTTAAGTACACAGAATATATTTTGCACTATTACAGCTAGATATAGTTTATTTGGCTCAAAGTGGAAATTAACTGGACTGATCAAAAGCAGAAAAACTTAATTTAAATGAAGAATTGTTAATTAGTTCTCCTCCTTCAAGATAGAACATTATAGTTTAATGAGAATTAATAATTTCACAATGCATAGGAGCATATTGCCTCTAGCCAAGTATGCTGCAAGCACCATATTATAAATAGCTATTTAAAATTAATGCCTTGACACTATTACATTTTTGTTAAATTACCCATAATGATTTTGTGCCATACCTGTAGGTAAAATATAGTTTAGATTCACACTGGACAGTAAGGAACCCTTTCTAGGGACTAATTGAAATTTTCATTGAAATCACGGGGACTTTACTGACAGAAAATGTGGAAATGGGTCTCAGATTTCTAACAACAATTTATAATTATATCAAGTCTTGATCTAAGATTATTTGGTTCCACTAAATACACATTTTCTGCTGTTACAGTATATTAATGAATATATATGTCAATTTTCTTTCATGTCCATTTCCCAAGTGTTTATTTCTAAATTCATTCTGTCATATTTCAGCATATCTCAGATTAAATAATAATCAGATTCCCAATTGTAAAGACATATTCTAAGCTATACAGTATTTTCATGGCATATATTTACATTTCTAAATATATTTTTCTTGAAGTATATTTTTCTAAAGACCTTTTATCTTTATTTCAGAGAATAAACTGATATGCTTTTTGAATTGAGAATGAGATTACAAAATTGGGATATGCAAAATTTACCATTCTGGGAAATTTCCCAGGAACACTAAAAAGATTTTGCTCTAATACTAGAGTATATTGATGTGACTATATTGACGACAGTCTAGTAGTTTTTTGAAAGTAAACTTTCCAGAATCAAGAAGTAGTTTTTTGAGATTTGAATATTTTGGTGGCGGGAGACATTGTTTGGTAAACAATAGTTAGAAAACTTGGAAACTGCTAAGAAGTGAGAAATGTGAGAGAAAAAGATAATATACTACAATATGTAGATTTATCGAGAATGGTAGATCAGATTGCTATACTGCAAACAACATGCAAAATAGATTTTTTTGATCTTTGTAGCATGCTCTATATGAGTTTCTCTCATATAGGATGAGGGAGATCTGATTCAATCCTTTATTGTCAATGCAGAATATGTGGGCAGCAAAATTGAATGAGCCACCTTCAGTACAACCACACAGAGCACAGAAATATAGAATACTGTACATTCAAACACAGAATACATCTCCAGATTTATAAACAAATCCCTAACCCCAGGAAATACTGGGGCTAGGCACACATTTCCACATACATACACACACACACGTGTGAGTGTGTATGTATGTGTGTGTGTGTTTGTAGATTTTCACGGGTACAGGCATGCAGGTCTAGGTGTGTTTGGGTCTTTTCCCATGTAAGTTTGAAAGTATCTTCGCAACGTTTCGGCGAGGTCCCACTCGCCATCTTCAGGCTGGTGCCTTCTGCTTTGTGCCAGTGCAAGAATTGTGTGATCGGAGCTGCCGTCACTCTATAAATACTGGTGGGAGGGCATGGTGTGCTGGACTAGTTGGCTGTGCTGCTGCCTCTTGATTGGTTGATGGAGTTGATGTTGGTATAATGGGCTGTGTGATGGGCTTGTGAGTTTTGTTGTGGAGATATCCTGGATCTTGTGCTGTAATCTCCTAGGTCGTTTGTTTTGTGATCTTTTTTCCATTAGCCTCCCATGTTTTAACAGCTTGGGTAATGGTTTGTGTGATGGCCTTGTGAGTTCTTTTGTTGTGGTGTCCTGGGTCCTGCGGTGTGAGCTCCAGCGTGAAGCCGAAGACACCAGCCTGAGGATGGTGAGTGGGACCTCGCTGAAACGTCACCAAGGTACTTTCAATCTTACACGGGCAAAGACCTGAACACACCTAGACCTATAGTACATACCTGTACCTGTGAAATTCTACATACACACCCACACACATATGATTAAAGCTAGTACAAAAGTTTGAATTTCAGTTATTCACTGAACTCTCTTAGCTATTTACAGAGACCTGTACAATCTGGCAGTTAGTAATGGAACTGTTTTGTCTGAGTTTTTAAAAATTTATTATATATTAATCACACTTTTATTACTTTATATGTAACTCAATGATGCATAAAACTCAAAATAATTTGGGACAGGTTCTTTAAGGAAGTGTCCTTTTAATATACATGCCATACACATGGCAAATTGCTAGTATTGACTCAGTTGGGTTATGAAAATAATTATGTTCTGTGGTGATACATATCATATACCATGGTTCAACACAAATTGGTAATAGTTTTTAGGAAATTGAAAGGAGATGTATAAGTGCACAAATATGTCTTTAATTTCAACAGCTATCCTAATTATTATCTATATTTTACATTTTTATTGATGTTTTGACATTTTTATCTGTATTTATTTTTAATGAATATTGTATGCTGCATTTATTTTTTAAAATCCCATCTTTATTATTTTTATAAATAACTGAAGGTGATGAACATATCTAATATTACTTTCTTCTTCTATTTTCTCATAGCCAGAACCCTGCAAGGTGAATTGGGCTGAAAGACAGCAATTGGCCCAAGTTACTTAGCCAGTTGTCATGTATCTAAGATGGGACTAGAATTCACAGTTCTACTCAACATCTCCCTACCCCAAGTCCATAGGAAGGGCTTCATAACAAACATGCCAAATCCAGTCTAAATATTTGTGCAACTAACAATAATAAATTCAAAATCCTTAGTCTTTTGGAGAGCATTAAATTAGGATTGGCTTTGGCTGTACTAGTAAGTGATGTACTCTTTTATTGTGTTGGAGTGTATTGTTATTCAGATTATTCAATAATGACTTGGATTATAGATTAGATTCTCTTCAACTTTCTATTTTTTTCCCCTCAAGCATACAAATGCATAACAAAAAGCCTATTTGGGTAATAAACCAGGACTGTTTTTTCCCTTCAATTTGAACCTGTTCTTTAATTTTGGTTTACATTGGTTCAGGATTTAATTAGCACTTTCTGGGAATCAGCAGTTGTGCACTAAATCTTCTTCTCACATCTATCTACTTAATCTTATAAAATGATTAGCATCTTATTACAGTCCTTTATTAAATATTGATGCCAAAGATTTCCATTCAGCATTTGCAAATCCTTTTAGTCAATTAACAGAGGAATAAAAAGCAGTCAATTCTCTGTAACAGCTATTGTAACTATGTTCGTTTTGTTCATTAGTTGGTGTTCCTAAAATGTGCATGGGTTTCTGTTTCTATGTATAAATTAAGTTTATGGTGTACATGTTTTCATTTTCTTATTTATCTGTAAATGTGTTTACTTACAGATTACCTTGTGCTTATGATTGTTTTATTACTTTTAATGAATTTGTGCTTTTAAAAACCGTTGAGAATATTTGGAACATTTCATAAATTTTGTTTCCAATCCCAATTCCAATATGTTTTTAAAAAAATAAGCCTGATAAGAAATCTGTATTGTAAAAAATATTAAAAGTTGTTTTAAGATTAATTTCTTCATGAGTAGTTTGCAATGTTTCTTTTCTTACCAGTCTCAGAGAATTGGTTGTGTTGGTCATTTATAGCAAAATTGAGGAAGAATATTGGGTAGGAAGGGGAAAAAGAAAAATATATTCATCCTTCTTTCAATTTTTAAGTGTTGTCCATACACACTTACAGTGACCATATTTTCTTAGAAAAAATAAAACCTGAAAAATGGGCAAATCTGGAAGAGACTCATAAGGATATTTTTAGTTGCTTATAACTTTGTTTCACAAAGAAAAATTCAAGAGCAAGCCCAAGAAAATAAATAATTAAATAAAATTAAATAAAGGATAGCTTCCTGAAATTGACATATGGTCACTGTATACATATTATGTATATTTTAGCAAGCTCAGCAGGACAAATATTATTGTACTTAAATTGAGATTTTTTAAAGCATTCTGTGTAAACTCTTCAGGCTTTCCCATGGGAATAATTTTAGAGAACTGAAAAAAATCTGAATTAAGGATTGTCCAAAAAGGAGACTATTCACTGGTGTTATGAAGAGGATATCTTCCAAATATTTAGCTTCTTGGGTTATGTATAATATGGGCGGGTGGAGAAGGCGATTGCTGTTTTTGTAACTACTGCCAAGAAGCATGAAAGTTACTACTTCAGATACCTTCCTTTTTTCCATTCTTTCTTTTTGTTATTCTTCAGCTTTCCCTTTTATAATATTTTTGTTCTATATTTTTGTACCTTAAATCTTTAAATCTTTCTGATGTCTGATCAGGGCTTAGTTTTATGCAGTTTTAAGGCTGGCCTTTGATTTGAAATTCACAATTACCTCCTCAACTCCAAAAAAAGATAATCATCAGTTCTTGATTCTGTCCTTGGAATGAGATGGGATAGGCAATGTGGATAATCACAATCCAGCAAGACAAGCTTCCTCCCACACCATCGGAAATAAATTTTAATCATTAGCAAATATAAGGGCTCCCATATTGGGCTGCAAAAATCTGAATGACCAGTAGATGGAAATAAGAGTTCAATTTTCTGTACCCTTTTGGTGCCATTTTCTGAGTACAGTGGTACCTCTACATACGAAACGCTCTAGTTACAAAATTTTCGAGTTACGAAGAGCGTCTTCAAGAAAATA
>JAEANM010015796.1:0-13500 GCA_017656035.1 Myanophis thanlyinensis
TAATCCATCTTCACCTGGAGCTTTCCCTAATTTTATTTTTTGTATTACTTCATTAATCTCCTCTTGTGTTATATCTTTATGTACTTAACCATGTAATTCCATTAACCAATCCTTAAAATTACTTTCTTCTTTTGTTGAAAAGCATAATTGCTCCATCTCCATCTTGTTCTCTCTCTTGGTTTTACTAGCTAAAATTCAAGCTTAATTGAATTGTGTATTATGTAATAAATCTTACATTCTTTGAATTGTGTCTTGCCCGCATTGTAATATTATTTTAGCTGAAATGTACTGTAAATGTTTCTTTATTGCACTTCTCATCTATAATCTTTACACCTCTCCACTCCTCATTTCTTACATAAGTTTGAAGAACAATGCACAATAGATGTATGGATGGAATTATGTTGTTTGTTAACAATGTCTTCTCTAAGTTCAAATCACTTTGTTTGATAAGTAGGCATTATGAACCCCAATACAAATTCTGCATGGTCTAATTGACCATTCTTTATTGCTGTTTAGAAACCAGCATGGAATGAAGATTTTTAGGAGTTGGAAGATAGCAGATGCAAAACAAAACAAAAAACCAAGGTTGAGGAAACTACCTACCTCATTTTATTTCTTACTTTTCTTTCTGTTGTCCTCTTTTATAATGTACTAAAATCCAAAACTAATTTCATATAGCCTTTTTTTCATAGATAGTAGATTTATTGGTGATTTCACATAACTAAGGGTTCTGAGAACCACATTTATTATCAGTTCTTACAGAAAAGAAATAGTTATTGGTGTAATGAAGTGTTGCCATCCATTATTTCAATGTCTTGTGATCAATACACCTTCTATTTTCTCTTGTTACAAGATAAATTGCCCCAAACCTTCACGTCTTCTCTTACTCCACCCAATAAATTATGTTTTTATAACTCCATTCCTTGATTCAATTTCAGATGGGAACTTAATGATATCAACAACTTGGAAGTGACATTACATGCCTGACCTGCAAGAAACAATTATTCTCAGTGTGAAATTTATGAAGAATGTAATTCAGAAGGCCATCAACAGCTGGTGTCCTCTCAGTCGTTCATAACCGGGAAGAGTCAAATCTATCAAAATAGTTTTAACTCCCCAGATTAATTACATGTTTAGAATTCTTTAAGATTAATTATCTCTGCAAGATTTCAACATTTGAAAAGACAATTTTGGAAGAACTGAAAAAGGGATAAAGCAAAGGCTTTGAAAATAGCAATTGCTTTGCTTGAGCAGCAATTGGAAAGAAATCTAAATGAATAAACATGGCACATTTAACCATATTAACTTTATCTTTGCCAGGCTATGTTCTTAACAACTGGCAATGTTTGTGCCAACAAGCCTACTGATAAAACTTGCTTGAATACTGGCCATTTACTTTATTACGAATATATACATTATGCTATCATATTCCAAATTTCTATTCACATGTTCCAATTGCTGAACCACACAGGAAAGACAATTACCTTTTTAGTTTAAATTCCAGCATTTTAAGCATTGATCAAATAAAATGTAGTATATATTTAATAATTACTTCTTTCTTCCTTGCATATACTGTAAATTTACTCGGAAATTTGAGAGGCTTACCTTTAGTTTAAAATTCTTGATAAATTCCATGACTTTTTCTCATAACAAAGTAAAGGCTGCCTTTAGGAAAACACCAGAGAAATTAAATTATGATCAAATAAAGACAGTAATATAAACCATGCCATGGAAAAGCTAATACAGTTGAGGTGGCTGCCACATTTTTTGTGAAAGTTATATGAAACACAACCTGATTTGGAATAAGTAATAAACTCCCCCCCCATGTGATTTTTAAACACTTTCCTGGAGTGCATGCTATTGCCTTTAAAATGTACAGTGACCAAAACAAAATTACATTTTGGATTATAAAACATTTTATTTTAAGGGAAAGAGAGCTATTAAAGAAAGTGGTAGAAAACGAAATACAAATAATGGGAAAGCAGAAGATGGCTAATTTTCTTAATAAAAACAAATTCATGTTTTTTTGTAACAGAAAACAGTTCTATATATAATCCATGGTTGGCTACTTGCAGTTTCAACTGCTTTGTTTGTGATAATCCTCAGGTTCAGAGACCCTAACCTTCAGAGAATACATATGACCAGTTCTTGTAGTGGGATTGTAAACAATAAATAGTGAATCATATTTATAACTATAACAGAAAGAAATACATGGTAGGGAAAGGAGAAGTCAATCATTTCTTATAAGGGGCAGAGTCAGGGATTAAGAATTCTGCCTTGGGATGTCAAGGAATAAAAGTGGAAGAAAATTACCTTGAGATTACAATTGCATGGGCAAAGAGCAAACACACAGAGAGAAACATGGAAAGCAGGATAAATGCTTAAATAACTCAATTCTATTGCCCTTTGGGTCAATTGGTTGTGAGGTACTGAAGAATCAATGCTATTGAAGTCACACATCAAAAACATTTTACTAGCCGATGCGGCAATCAACAGTTTTCATGTACCATGAAAGATGCAGAGAACATGAAAGCAGAGCTAATGTACTAATTATATCATACTGCAGTACTAAAGTTGGAAGTAAATTCCCATTTTGATTGACAGAAAAAATGGTTTTGGTATCCAAATAAAGCAATGAGTCAAGCTTATAAATTTCCGTTGATTGTTATAGAACATATCTTATTCCAACAAGGATATCATTGGGAAGACCACACAACAACCAAATTCATTACTATGTTGTAAAAATTGGGTGGACTAGATTTGATAAATAGAATTTATAAAGAACTCTGGAGTGAATTTAGTAATATCCTTAAAAGTAAAGCAAGCAAACATATTTTGAAATCAAAAGGCAAAAGAAAATGAAATAGTCTCTTGATATATTGGACATTGGTGGAGAAATACAAGAAGGAAAAGACAACTGAGACAGGGACAAAATGCCAACTAAGTTAACTGAAAATTAGGAAGAGATAAAGAGTTATATTTGAATAAGTAATAAAATAAATTGTGTAAAATAAGCAGGAAGAATAACAAAAATATTTAAGAAAATGACAGCACTCAGAAAAACTTTTTATGCAGATATTGGCACAACAAAAAAAAAACCAGACAAAGATGGAGTAAAAAAGAAATAAATGATGATACAAATACAGAAAAGAGTATGCAAGAAACACCCCAAAATTAGTGATTTGCGTGAGCATTTGATCACTGGAGGTAAACTTTATGGAAAATGAAGTTTAATGAATTCTAAATGATATTGCTAACAAGAAACCTGCTGAATTATTTAAAATTTTACGAAATAATGCAGTTAATGCTACTTGAGTTTTATAAACAGCTCTGAAAAGTACAATGATCCTTCATTGGGGCAACCACACAAGAACACATGGAATACATCTCAAGAATAAGAGAAATCCCTAAACCCAAGTAAATAATGGAGCTATGCGCATTTACACATACAGTACATATACTGTATACATAATATTCCACCGATATATACATATTGCGCATTGCACTGGCACTGTAAGTCTGTCATATTAAGTCTAGTTGTGGTGTTAGGTTGCATTTAGAAGTCTGACAACCCATGGATAGAAATTATTTTTCACTATTTATTTATTTTTCACTATTTGTCCCACTGGCTATGATTCTATATCTCCTGCCCGATTGTAGGAGATATAGTATAGTACACACGAAGAAACACAACAAAAGTAGTTACATGCAAAGAAACACCACAAAAGTAGATACTGTAAAATCTATAGTTTTCCCAGAGGTTACATATGGCTATAGAATCTGGATCATTAGAAAAGCTGGATAAAGAAAAAAATGAATTTTAGTGCTAGAGAAAATAGTTGAGAATTGTTTGCACAAATGCACAAAGAACACATTCTTCCATACTAGGAGAAAAAAGAAAACAAGAAAACAGACAGCTTACTGGAAATACTAATAATGAAGCTAAAGCTTAAATAGTTTGGACATAAAATAAGAACCATTTAACCTGCTGAAAGTAGAATCTTTAGGTGATAAGAAGCCTTAAAGCTGTCCTGCCTCTTTTCTAGATGTAATATTACCAGAAAGTGCATTATGACTACAATTTTATTATGCTAAAAGGGGCATAATGCTCCAAAGATGCTTTTATTAGGAAGAGCCTGTGGATTCTACTGCCTTAATGCTTAAAAAATGCAATAAATTCTGTTCTGGGTACAGGTAGACAGAAGACTAGATGACTAGGCAGAATCGCTAATAATTCAAGCATAAATTTAACAGATTAATAGAGTTGGAAGAGACCTTGTAGGTCATCTCACCCAAGTTTACAAGAACATAGCAACAATTCTTGATAGATGATTCTATCTATCTATCTAGCAAGATGATGATGATGGTGATGGGGTCATGGAAAATCATAGTAGTAATCAATTATATACAACTCACTCGTCTTCTGAGATCGGAAATAAATAAAATAGGCATCAGAATTGGAAAGTAAAGATTTGCTCAATGCACCCCAATGTTTATTTCCTTTTATTAGGAAAATACTGACCCTTTTTAAGCTTTACTGATGAATCTGTAAAAAAAACAAACCCTAAGTTTAATTTATCTAGTGTATTGATTTAGGCAGAGTCACATCTGGCTGAGATAATGGCTGTTCTAAATGGATCCTAAGTCACAGCATAAGCACAGGGAGACAATTGAAGGCAATTGTGACGGCTGTAGTAATCTAAGGGCAAGTTTCAAGGCACCAGAGCCCATTATAAATGCAAGCAAAAAGAAAAGAAAATGTATACTAATTACCTAGACTGAAGGCATTTATGAAGGAACACTCAGAGCTCTACCTAAGAACATGTTGCAATTAATTAGACAACCACTTTCAGAGTTCCTACACATAAGGGGGATTTTATTAATCTGCAGGAATTTGCTCTGTTTTTGCTTTCGGAGACATTTCTTGGCTAAGGTAATAATGCCATGCGTTAATAATAATCATCATGTAGAAAATCTATTTACAGTACATGTTTGCTTGGAGTTGAAAATGACTTGATAGCATATAGTCAATCAATTATACAAATAAGAATATTTGCCAAATGAGATCCAAGAGCAATCAGAGGCTGAACTTAATTTCTCACCTTTACAAGATTCTACTACTTCACAGAATTCGGTTGTATTTCCCTGATGTGATCACAAGACATACCTGTATTTATTAAACCCACATAATTATACTGTTATATTTTTCTTGAAAATGCATCTTTGGAAGTAAATTTATATCATTGTTGAAACTAAACTCTGACGATTGTTTATGGAATAAAGATTTTTAATAATTAATGATGACAGATCACCTTATTTTAAGCTCTTTCTGCCATGTGTTCTGTCAAAATTCTAGTGTGTTCTTTTTTAAAAATCCCAAAACATATTGCTAAAAAAAACTACATTAGAATAAACTTTTTTAAAGATTTATCAGCCATTTTAAATACTTTTTCAATCTGGAAATCTTTTTGGATGCTAGAACAATTCCACACCTAGTTGGTTAGCAAGGATATCAACAGGTGAAGAGAACTGTTTTTCAGCAATAGTTATTGGAGTTGTTTCACAAAAATATCTACTGGGTGTTAGCCACAGTGTTAAATTTACACATTATAAGAAGAAAAGTGTTATAATCTTAGCTGATGTCATTTCAATGAAAACCATCTGAACATCAAAAAAGGTCCTTCTAGCAAAGAGAAGGAAGGGCATATGGTGGGATCATAAAGGCTTCCTAACACGGTATTGTAGATATTCATAGTAGTAAAATATATGATTATAGCCAACTACCAATATTTTTAAATTTAATTTCAGTCTTCCTTTCCCCACATGTCCATTAGAATGGACTAAGCAAACCATAGGCAAGAGAAAAATCACTGTTTGTGGGGCCCATGAAAACCTTTACCTTACCAGTCCTTAGTGACAGATTTAGATTTTGAGCAGAAAACAGAGAGGTAAAAGAACTATGTAGATATGTCATTGACGTACAGCATTTTTTGCACAGAATCGTCAAATTCATTGCCAAACAAGAAGGGCCTTTTACTTTAATCACAGCAACAGCAGAGGGCAGAAGAATAGCATCAAGTGGAAACAAAATGAGCATTCTGAATCTGAGAAGCAGAAGATGTGAGAAAGGCATGGTCTCATTAAAATTGGCCATAGTCATGTACAATGCTAAAACAATAAGGGCTGTTAGCATAAATATTAACAGAGGCTACAAGACAAACTCAAATCATATTGTGTAACTTGGCAACTTGAAGAGAGACAGCAAGAGGCAAATATGTGCCACACATTCAAAGGGGGCACATTTTGCATATCTAGAAACATGTTTCCATCAGGAGTATCGTTAGAAGGTTCCACATTTGTGATGGGTATTTCCTGAATATTGGGACCAGGGGAAACTTAGGGGTACCATTTCCAATTTGCTCAACTACTGGAAAGTCAAGTGCATGGCAAGGCAATGCGGCAGAAGGGCTACCCCTGTAGGTGGAATAGAGTGAGAACATAGCCAATAAACTCAGTGAATTTGTCAATTTAAAATTCAATTTAATTTAAAATAAAGTTAAAATAAACAGGAGCTTCAATAGCACAAAGCCAGTACACCTGGATCAACTTTTTAATTGTAGTTTGTCATTGGATAAAGATGGTCATCAACAACAAGAACAGCAGAAGCTACATCATTGTGTTTGTGACAAAAGAAAGCAAAGGATAAAGAAAAAAAACAAGGAGGCCAATGTGAGGAGTGGAAGCCAGTGCTTTCTTCAGCTAACAAAAATAGAGTGGGCTGCAATAGAGGCATCTGTTTGAGGAAGAAACTGTAAGAATTGAATCCGAGAAGCAAAATTAATAATTCAGGGACAACAAAATTCAGCCATGCTTAGAAAATAATTCTTTTTTTTTTAAAAAAAAATTCTAATAGATAGTAAATACAAAAATTTGGACTCACTCAGAAACAACTCATACCCATTTTTGTGAAACCAAATGACCAAATACAGAACTTGACAGTAATAATGTTGCTGTTTTTACTGTTTAGTTCTATGTCCATTATCTGCTAAATGGAAGAAAAGGAAAATAGAACCCTCAACAGAAGCATGTTTATCACCTAGTCAATACAATACTCCTTCACTTACAACAGTTCACTTAGTGACTGTTCAGAGTTACAAAGGCACTTCAAAAATGACTTTGGACCATTTTTCATACTTCTGACCATTACAGCATCCCCATGATCAAAATTCAGATGCTTGGCAATTGATTCATATTTATGACAGTTATAGTATTCTGGGTCATCTGATCACATTTTGCGACATTCTGACAAACAAAGTCAATGGTGAAACCAGATTCACTTAACAATCATGTTACTAACTTAACAACTGCAATAATTCACTTAACCAAGTGGCAAGAAAGGTTGTAAAATGGGGTAAATCACACTTAACAACTGTCTCACTTTGCAACATAAATTTTGGGTCAATTATGGTCATAAGTCGAGGACTATCCTTATAATGTGAAATAATTTTGCATGAAAGAAGCATGGAGTGCAGACATGAATGTGGAACTCTCTTTGTAACCCCTTTGAAGGATTCTGGTCTAAGTGAACACTCAATATTAAAGATTACAACAAATAGATATTATAAGTTGAGATGAAAAATACTGAAAAGAAAAAAGAACAAAGATCTATGATTCACCATTCAAAATAGTAATTGTATTGGGAATAGCAGGATAATAAATTTAATAATAGCATTGATGTATCCTAAATCTTGAATCAAATGCTATTAGACTAAAACCCTCTCTTTCTGGCATGGTTTTTTTTTTTACCAGGAGTGAGCATCAAAAATATCTTGTTATTTTAATTCACCAATAATGGGTTTGTAGCTTTTAATAACAACTTTATTCAGGGGATATTGAGGAATAGAATAGAACAGAATTCTTTATTGGCCAAGTATGATTGGACACACAAGGAATTTGACTTCGGTACATATGCTTTCAGTGTACAACAAAAGGTCTGTCTGATGATAGACAGACAAAAGCAGTATGTAGTACTCAGTGGACGAAACAGGAAAAAGGGAAGAAAGTGAAAGCCTAATCTTATATATTTTGCAAATGTTGGCTGGAAATCTAGTACCACTTGACTCCATTTTTACTGAGACAAGTAATTGTTAAGTCCAACACAGTAGCTCATTTGAATTTCTCTCGCTTGCTCTTATGATTGGGAAAGGATGAGATCTCTGGATCATACATTTATTTTATTATACAACTCTTGTTACTGAGACATGAATACAGGATAAGAAGGGCAAGGAAAAATGAAATTGTTCAATGGCACCTATTTATTTATTTTTACCAAGTTATTAATCACTGCTTCCAATTCTATTGCTAATGCCAGTTTATGGTGGAACAAATATCACATGTCCAACAGATAGAAAATAAAGGAAAAAGATCATTGGATATGTCTCTTAGGAACAGATTCTAGAATCAGAATTGCTACAGTACAAATAGACCTACCTAGCACAATGTTTCAGTTTCTGATTGATTTAATGTATGTTTTTGCTTTTAAGGCTCAACATCAGCAATAAAGGAACCAGCAGTCAAGGAATACATTGCAACTGGTTCTTGTGACAGAATGCAATGATGGAAAAGATATTCAGATGCTGTGTTTTATCTATACCTACAAAGATCAAAATTGTGGCAGTTGTTTGACATTCTATGAAAACAAAAATCTAGATTTTGAAGAAGCAGAATAAGCAGAATAATCTTTGACCTTTGATGTTACAGACATCTTCTGAGATTATCATGGATAAAAACATCTAATGTATCATAAAACAAACAACTCAATCCAGATTCAAATCATCATATTTTAACAATGTGTGAAGAAATACAGAATTCCCTACAAGCTTCCCATTCTTAAGATGTGAAGATTTAATTTTCTTCTCACTATAAAATATGGACAACAAACAATTGATTGTTACATTTATAAAAGCTTTAGAATAAATTAATATATATAAGGAAGAGAATTTTAATCTGCAAAAGCCTATGTAATAGTAAATGTATTAGTCTTTTAATTGTTAAATATTTCTTCCCAAGAAAATAAATTAACATAGGGAGATAACTGTTTCTCAAAGCATTATTAAATGTTGCATATATTATTTAATAAAAATAGCTAACATTTAACTAAAATAGTAATTTGCAAATTTCACTTCTGTTTAACAGATGGAGACAATACCTATTGTTGCTGTATGAAATTGTAGGTTTAACTACAGAAGCTGTACTTCCTGTACAAAATCTAAATAGGTGATATTCATTCCAATTAAACTAAGCCAAAGGAACTTAGAAAGAAAAACAGAGATCATAAGAAAATTACAAGGTATATCTATACAAACATACACATAAGAGGGAAATAGGTAAATATATGCAAGCCAGATTGCTCATAACCTGAGAGGTAAAGTAAGTCCTACATTTAAAAGTAAGGATTTCTTTCTAGAATTTAAAAAAGGTAAAAATGGCTGCAAATGAAGCCATCTGGTGAAACATTTGTTGCATTAGAATTTAAGCTCTCATTTGCGATCATTTCCTATCAGCTTCAGAAAACAACATTGCATTGGAAAGTATAGATAAACAAAATTATTTATGTATATCATGAATAACATTTCATATGATATAAACAATTTTCCAGTCCTTCACAAATTTGTAACTTAATGCCTGTAAGTGATTATGATTTATTTAATAAACTCCATCGTCTGAGTTAGAATTTTCTGGATGCATTCTAGTTTTTCTTTTTTTTTTTTTTTACGTGTGAAGGATTGCTATGGAAGAACTATCCACACCCTAACTTCCTAAATATTCTAGATTTGCTCATGTGGATATTTGAATTTACTCTTAATTTGTTAGTCATTAATTTTTGCCATAGTGACTAGACACCAAACTGTTGTCTAACTCCAAATATGTTAAATATGATATAGAGGCCTAATGGTTACAAATGTAGATTTTCCATAGAGGGAGAATCTGATATGTCAATGAGGGTAGATTTGTACAATTTACATTACTGAATAAGTGGCATTGAATGTCTAAAATTAGACTGGAGTGGAGGACTTACACAGAATTTTAAATCAGAGACAGGTACAAATGACTTTTGAAAATTATCTATTCTGGTTTTGGGTACAAAAATATTTTACAGTCTTTTCAGTACACTGATTAGTCTCCCCAAACCCACGCCCATATCTCCTTTATTCAGTCATAACCTAATTTGTACCAAGCCAACCACAGTTGCCTAATTTGGACTGTTTCATGAGAGATAGAAAGCTTATAGCAAATAAAGAACATTGAAATAGGTGTTGGTTCTTTCTAGAACTAGCTTCATAAAATATAATCATTAGGAGGAAGTATGTAGATCCTATAAAGTAGGAAGGACTGAAGAATTACTGTTACTTTTAGTTTATGCACAAATAAAAGAAAATATATGTCAAAGCTAGAAAAATGAGAATATAATGCAAGAGACAATAGCTGGTGACTTCCAGATGTTTTGGAACCATTATTTCCATCACCCTTAGCCAATCTTGGGAACAGTGGAAGGTGTTAGAAGTTATCATTCAGAAACATCCAGAAAACTACAGGTTACCCATTTCTAAGGAACAGATCTCAAATTACATTACTGTGAATCAAATATTAACATTTCATTAGAAAAAGAAATCCAAGAAGTTGGTTGCTATTTTACATTCATAACTTTCAAATAAAAAGAAATAATTCCTTTTAAAGAAAAATGAGGATATATAGGAATGGTGCTGCAGGTCAAAATAAAGCTTTACATATTCATCAGGAGATTCTAGTTGTTGAGCTATTTTCTCGTGTTTCTTCTAAAACAAAGACATTACCTTAATCTACTTCTATTCCTCCTGATCATCTGAGGATCAATTCCTAATTTAGTTTTTAATATTTCACACAAATACTGCCATATTACTCCTTAGTTTAGTTATCTAACCTGCATATACTCTGGTTACTTTGCGTTTCAGATCACATAAATCTTTTGCCTATTATGTAAGTTGTAAAAAAGAATCAACTGGAGTTTCTTATACCCTTTCAAGTAGGAATATAGAGGAGTATATAGAGGAGTATATAAGAATGTTATTAATAATTGTTTAGGTTCTTTGGAACTAAAGGAAATTTTCCTTTATTCCATGTTTTTCTGTAAAGCTCATGTGAGAAGAATGTAGTTAAATCTATTGTCTGCCTAGTCTTTCTAAGAGGTTCTCCACACTTACATGCCACTATTTAATGAATTGATAAATGAATGATAAAAAAGATATGTATTATCCTTTTAAAATGCTGCTCCATTTCCTCTGATCCTCAGGGCATTTATTTAATTTCTATACCTCTATAAAACATAGTACTTTGAATCAATTTATAGCAAATACAAGGAATAATCAAGAGAATTTAACTAAAAACCCCAAAGTAAAGAGGAAAAACTGTAACCAAGTCATTCAAACCAATGATTTGAATGAATCGTAATATGATATAATTGCAGTTGAAAAGGTCCTGAGGCTGTGATACCAGAGAAAGAGTCTCTGGGAAGTGTATTTGAGAATTTTGATACTACTACCAAGTGGTCTCCATATAGATACTTCTTGGCAGCTTAATACCAAAGTGAGAAGTTAAAAAAACTCCTATGTCTAGTTAAGGACTAGGGGTGGGGTGGGGGAGAGGAAATCAATCATAGAACCCTGAGAGTTGATTTTAAGTATTTTATTGTGCAAATCACATTCTAGGCAGTGTCAAGATAGATGTTTTCTGCCTAGTACTAATGATACTTAGTCTTCAAGAACATACAAAGTGGCCTCCTTCTAGACATAAGGTTGTGTTTTGTTTTGTTTTTTGGATTTAAATGCAAAAAAAGTTGTTTTGCAGTAGGGAGAGATACTAAAGTAGCATTTGTCTGATTTTTGTTGCCTTTTAGTTTTATTTCTGTATTTTGTACTGATATCTTTTGCATACAGAATCATTTTTTGAGAGATGGGGTCTTCTCCGCAGGCCCCATATAATCCCAGGAAAAATGCTTTTTGTATAAAGAGTCACAGTTAGCGACCCTTTCATACCCTGGACCATTATTTTCAGCCTTGAATCAGTCCACAATACCAATAGACAAATGAATTTCTGAATTTCAGTGAAAACCTTCATTGACAGAAGTAATTTCATATCTCAGTCCTAGTAGCAGTTCAACTCAACAGGAAAGCGAGGAGAACATGGCAGAGGGAATGGAACCAGTGCTTTCACTCTTTTGACGCCTTGAAAATGGAATGCTGTAATAGGGAAAGTCAGATAATACTGACAGAATACATAGAAAAAGCTCAGTACTGCTGTCTCACTTATGTACTACAGAATAAATGCAACAGATAACTTCTCCTTCAAGAGCTGTCAGTCTGGCTCATTTCATAGGCATTAAGCTTTAGGAGAAAAGGAAAAAAAGGCATGTTATTATTTCACTTTTTTTTTATAGTATCAATTGTCAAAAAAGGCTTCAACACGGTTTTAGCTTCACAACTTTTATTGACTTTAATGACAGAAGGATGGCTAAAATCTTATGGACTAACACAAAAATTTACCTCAAATGCCAGCATAATTATATCTGCTTATTTTACTGACAAAAATAAGTTGTTATTACTGTCACTTCACCAGAGCCAGAGTAGCAGATAAAAAGCAAGCTGAATTTGACTTTACTTTGCGTGTCATGGCAAAATTGGATAGCAGGTTTCTAATCCAGAGTTGTTACTGAAGGCAATGATTAGTGATGGACAAATCTAAATAGTGAGGCACTTTGGTCCAATTGCTAGTTATTCAGAAGTTCAGCTGTTAATTTTAACCTCACTCAAATATAACTGGACTCATGGTGCCTGCAAAATTAAGGGGGTGATATTGTAAAATTGTACTTGTTAGCAGTCTATTAGTTTATCCTTTTTTAGATTACAATAAAAAAAACAATTGGCAAGATTATTATTTTTTCTTTTCCAGGAAGAAGAAAACAAAAAAGAATTGTAATTGTGCACAGTTATAGTTCAGTAAATCAAAAGTAGTTAAATACATCACCAATGCTCTTGCCTGCTCTGGCCTCAAATTAATAGTCTTCACAGGTAGACCGCTGGCCAAACTTTAGCAAAAACAGATAAATGGAAACATTTTTATTCTGATTGCTTTCAAAGTTGTCCCTAGGATTAGCAAGATGTTCAGAGTAGTGTCCTTGCTCCATATCAACTTTGCCTTTTGTAGCAACCTCTTCCATCCATCATGTGGAGGGAAAGATGTGTTTTCTTGCATCTATTGCTATCTGCTCATTTAGCTCTCATTTAGCTTTAACTGTCCCCTTTACTAGCTTATTCTCAGAGTGGCATTAGTACTGCCTTTCTTTTTTCCTGGGTGACAGTAAGAGAAGCACAATAGTCTAACAGCTACCACTAATTCAGGAGGGGGGAGCAGACCTGGCCGGCATTACCGAGACCTGGGTGGGCCCAGAGGGGGGTGCCCCTCTGG
>JAEANM010015797.1:0-13499 GCA_017656035.1 Myanophis thanlyinensis
GTATGTATGTTTTGTTTTTGTTTGTTTTGTGTGTTTGAATAAATAAATAAAAATTAAAAAAAAAAAGAAAGTTCCCATAGAGGGGCAGGTGTGGAAGTGGGGGGAAATATGACTTTAAAGATATCTGAGTTTCAGAAGCATGTCTAGCCTCTCTCAACTCATGGTTTATTAGCAGGGGGATTAAAAAGTTACAATATTGACTGTGACCATGCAATCAAAGTCTCACCCATATAAAGAAAGGGCTAAGTTTCAATATCACAGTGGGATTTTACAAAGTCCTATCTTTAGGGTACCCCTGTTTACTCTTGGATCAAATTTTCAAAAAAAAAATATGGAACTGTTGACCATGTGAATTAGAAAGTCATATGGAAACTATAACATACATTTTAAAACAGACTTAAATTCTCCCTTTAAACCCAGAAAATCTTATCATGCCTTCTATATCCCCTAATCTCTTCCCAAAACATTGCATGCCCCCCCCAGTCCTCCCAAAATTGTCCGGCTGTGTTTCTGACCTCCACCACAATGTAGGAAGAAGGGGACAAGAATGTATTTGTTTCTATTTATATGGCCATCCATCTCATCATCATGACAGCTGGGCAGCTACCAACAATTAAAAGACACATTAGATGACTGTATTACTTAACCAAGCTTGTTGCTTTTAACTTTCAGCACAAATATAGATGGTATTACCTGCCTACGTATAGGTGCTGTAGAAAAAACCAGAAGTGTCCCAGCCTTGTACTTGGGATGCATAGACCATATAATGGTTTATCTTGACCCAGGAACAAACAATTCTAACTAAGAATTGCCCAAAGCTTTGCAGCTTGTAGCATTTGCAAGACGTTTAGCTCATTTCTTGACTACAGCTATAAGGGAGTATTTACTTGGCAGAATATCTATAGTTGTATCCACACTTCTTTGTTTTGTAGCATGCAGATAAATACATATAGCATAATGCTGCAGGATGCTACAGTTCTCTATTTTGTAGCATGCTGTACATGCATAGCATACATCACATGCTATATATAAATTGAGCAAAATTAAAGATGTTTCTCAGAGATGAGAGATCACCATATACATTTGTTTAAAAAGTTTTGCATTCGTATTGCAACAGTATAGCTAATAGTACATTTAAAAGTCCAGCTTTTATGTTTGTGCGTGATGATGTGTAAGATTTAAACTGCTGCGCTTGCAAGAAGTTGGATGTTTTTTAAAAAGTAACTCAATGTCAGTTACACAAGGGCACCGTCAAAGAGAGCTGCTGTCTTCCAATAATGCTGAGACAAGATATTAGATGACGTACCAAGAATCATAAAAGTTAACCTTGGAATTAATTTTTGAGGCTGGCAATTACCATATAATAAAGCAACCACTAAAACAGCAGAAATCTACCAGGACAAATTTGTTAATAAAGAATTAATTGACAGATAGAGATTGTTCCACATGGATTCTATCTTTATATGGAATTTATGCCAGAAATCTATGTTTTTAAAAAGTGGGAATGGAGATCGGATAGTGGACAGCATCTTTAACAGGCAATGTGAGAAACAAACTCAAATCTCTTATTTTTCTCAATCTGGTGTCTTCCAGATGTGTTGGACCAACTCCCATAACAACCTAGCCAGCTTGTTTAATACATCTGGAAGACACTTGATAGGATAAAGCTTCTTCATACTCTCTAAGCTTGTTCTGACTCATTTATTACATTGAAACAGAAAAATAAGCAAAAATATTATTATCCTTGAGAATTTCTGAAAGGATCAAAATATAATGTTGGATATAACACGATGACAATGCCTATTAGCAAATACAATTTTATTTTTTTAAAAGGTAATTAGTCTAAGAGCTATTCCTAATGGATCATTAACTGCAGCACAAAGTTGCTTCACTAACCATTGTTAAAGGACATACTGTCTCACCATGTTACCTTTCTACATCATCTCTTGCAGTCTAAGATAAAATCCATGTTTGAAAGTAGTTATTCCCAGTTTTTTCTCACAATTATAAAAATGGGTGACAGGCAGGATATAGCAATTTAATCCCTTACTCCTCCACCTTTTATTCAGATTGGCAGAAAAGTGGGGAGTTAGGAAACTGATGGCGAAAGAGACACAGTGCTCTTCTCCACTCTCTTTAAACTTCTTGACACGTTTCCAGTTATTTCTAGAAGACTGCTGGAGATGAGTCAAAAGATCAGGAATGATATCATTGCCAAGATGGTGGAAAATAGGATAAAATAGAAAAAAAAAGAAATTTAAAGAATAGTTGCTCTGCAAGACTTGGACCCAGGCTTATTAATCATGAGATTATCACTGCATTTGTGTTAGTGGAACACTTCTAGGAAGGAGCAGATTCTAACTACATACAATATAGGAAAAAACAGAAGGAAGCCTCATTCAACTTTTCTTATGATCTAGCAATTCCACTTAGCCTGTTCATCCTCAAAATACGAACAATTGCTATATTATTCAGCTCTCCTCATTATTTGCAGAAATCACGTGGAATGCCTCCTGTAGTAGCATGTCTGGTTTTTCTATTGCTTGCGTAAAATTTCTGTGACTTGAGACTTGTCTAATGAGAAGATGGAAATGCTGTCCTTTATTTGAAGAGGATTTTAATAATGTAATGACCATATACAATAACTGAATTACAACTAAATAAGCTTGCTGGGTCTGAAGATGAGCTCATGGTGAAGAACGTGTTTAAATTATCTGAATGTTTAAATCAATCCTATTAAAAATCACCCAAAAGCCTACTGCTCATTTTTTTTAGAATAGTAATAACTTCTCATTTCAAATGGCACTTGCAGAGATGGCATGGTACCTAACTAGGGAGGTCTGCAGTTAGAGTAAAAAAATATGCCAAAATGGCACCTGCAACACATATTTTAAAAGGGTCTTTGATCATATAGTTATGGACACTATATTGCCTTTTTGTTTGACTATTCCCCAGTGTATCTCTTGTACATTGTCTGGTTGCCAGTCTTGGCAGCAGGACTAGTGGGCTGTGATGCAAGAGCTAACCAATTTATTTCTCTCCAGGTTCTGAACTGAATATGGTGCATTGATTTGGTTTTCCACAGCCATGTGTGCAGCAGAGCAAAATAGCAATGACCCAACAACAGTATTCCCTCAGCTCATCATACATACACCCATGTTGACTACAGTATCCTCTTTTTGATAAAATATGCTCTGCTTTTAGCTCCATGGAGAAGGAATAGGGCTGAAAAGTTAATGAAAGAAATAAATAACAATAAACTATTCTACATATTAAGACATGGGTAGACAATTAATTTTCTCAAGGGACCACACGACAAACTGGGATATTGTTGATGATTAAACCATAGGCACACAGGCTCACATGTATCTAAACGGGGAAAAAGAGTTGCCTTCAAAATGAAAGTAATACAGTGTATTGTGTATATGGCACATACTTATTTACATTTGATTTCTAATTTCTGATTGAATTAATGTGAGCCAGAAAGGGACAGTCAAAGAACCGGATGTGGCCTGGGGGCTGTAAAATGCCCAGGTCTTTATTAAGAGATAAGAGACCATTGAATTCAATCACGATTCATAGTTTTTATAATAGCTTTCAACAAGAAAGATTCTCAGGCAACGCACTGAGTGAACTTCTAAACAACATTCCTATAACAAATTTACTTCCTGTCGATTACTGAAGTTGGATTGTGTGCACTACCAACTTATCAGAGAATCTTTTCATAGTGCTGCAGCTGCAGCGAAAACCAGAAGCCTTATAACTTGTAAAAAAAAAAAGGGGGGGGGGACATTGACAATCTCACTGCTATCAGGGGAAAATGGGATCAGAAAGGCTCCATTGAGAAACAGGAGACAATTTTGTTCTGGCATCATCTGCAGATTAAATAATTAGTTAATTTATGCATACATGTCATTTATCAGCTGCCTCAATCCAAATGAACTCTAGGTAGCATACAGATACTAGTAATAAACACATTACAAAGAACTATTGATTACAAATAGTTCTCAACCACAGGTGAGCCCAAAACTTAAATTGCTCAGTAAGACAGTTGTTAAGTGAGTTTTGCCCATTTTTTGGCTACTCTTGCCATAGCTGTTAAATAAATCACTGTGGTTTAATGATGCATAGGCTCCCATTCTTCTTAAGTCAATATGTTGATTGAACAATTCTAGGAAACATCTTGAAGATTATTTGAGGACTTTGCTGATTCTGTGAGAATACAAAGAAATAGCCGTCAGGATTTTTCAAAATCATATTTCAAGTGTCAATTATTGTTGCTATATTGTTTTTAGATGATGTTCTTCAGTTGTAATTAGCTGGCTTCATCACCACCACCCATGGCTTCCTATTATGGTCTTCATAATTAACTTTTTACAACTTGCAAAGTTGCCTCTAGCTTAGCAAACAACTGATACAAATAATTCATTGGGAAAAAAATTATTTACAGCACCGTATATAACATAGATAAACTTTAACTTTTAAAAATATTGCATGGAACATAAAATGGAACTGCATGGCTTGGGAAGCAAAGAACGACAAATATTGAAGTATTTTAGCATTTAACATTGAAGAGAGAAAAACTGTTTATTTCTAAAACTGTCTTTTTCCTTTCTTCTGTCTAAGGAGCAGAATACAGTAAAAGCAAATAAACTCTTGGAAATTCCACAATACTTCCATATCTTTTTTGGCCTGACTTCCAAAATTAAGTGATATCAATACCACCTATTACTGGTACAAACAGCAATAATAAACTCTTGCTTTATGAACTCTGATGAAATTTTGTTTGGAAGCCCGAGGACTGTAGAGCTTAATCATTAATTCCTTTTCAAAGGTTCCTTGGCCAGGCTATTGTGTAAGGTTTCCCAGATGGGAAAGGAAAGTTTTTTTTAGTCCATCAAACATCCTTATCAGACCACTGGCAAGCCAGCCAAGTTTCGGTTGCAAGAATATACCTACCCTTCCAGTGAAGGTTTAAGTTTTACATTTAAATGTATTCTAAACATTCTGCCATTCACTCAAGACAGATTCCTGCCCTGGGAAACTGAATTTTAAAAAATAACAATAAGAGAGATGCACAGAGACACTGAAGTTTGGTGAGACTTGGCAATACAAAGTTGGGGGAGGAAAGAATGGCCTTCCAAACAGCATATGCTATCCATTAAACTTTTGCTCTTTGGAGAACAGGCAGGGAGGGGAAATGACAAAGATAAAATTTGCAGCTCCCATCAACAGAACCAGAGAAACCTCTGGGGTGTTTAATAAGAAGATGATAGTTAAAACATTTTGGAAAGCTGTTTCATAGTCTGATATCTCAAGGAGCTGGGATTTTATGGCTCCTGGTAAATGTATTCTTTGTCCATAACCTAAACAATTTCAAAAAAGAAAGCCAGTGACATAGAACAGTCCTCTGATCTGTTAATGACAATACAGTACTAAAGTAACCGGGAAGATCTAGACAGAGGATGCCAATAAAATAATAATTTAAAATCTGAAGTGCTTACAGGAATGCAGATAACCAAACTGCAAATAACCATGACGCACATGCTGAAATGGTAAAGGGTTTGGAGTGACCCCAATATCACCTGATTAAGTTAAGGATAAATTAATTTCAGTCCACACAGACTTTCTCCATTAGCTTTTGCCTCTTCTTATTATGCAAAAACTGCAAGTGCACTTTTTGGAAACAATAGAAGGTCTTGAATTAACATTCTTTTCAGACCCCCAACCTTTCTGGCTTGATGGACTGGCTGAGGCAGCAGTGGTAATGATGGCCGTGGGGGGGGGGGTGAGGGGAGAAGATGGCTTCATTTGCATAACCTAATTCCATGCATGTGCAAATGAAGTTTTGTGCACTCACCCGCTGCTTGCATGGCCTGGATCCCAGTGGGCCATGAACTGGTATCAGTACCAGTCTGCAGCCCATAGGTTGGGTACCTTTGTGCTAGATTACAATAGCTACTAATCAGATCCAGTCTAAGGCTGTTACACCAGTAGTTGTACTTGATGATGCTGTGATTTTAAAGAGTTGTTCATTCTCTAAATAGGACATAGGCACCAGAAGGATAGGTCAGCCATATTTTTATAACTAAAACAAGCTGGAAGTAAGGTATGTTATGAAGTTCAAAGATATACTGATCAGGAGCTTGTGAAAATAAAATATATTTTCAGATTTTTATTTGTTGACACCTATTGAACTACTTGGTCAATTTAGTATGTTTGTTTATAAGAGAGCACACAAGACAGGAGACCACAAAGTGCTCACCTTTAGGAAAAGAGACAAACTGTAGTAATTGGGTAGAGCAAAGATTAGGCACTCAATGCTATCCAGATGTTTAAATGACAATATTGAAAACCGTTAAGCTGTTTATTATGGATTGGAGTTAGTCCAAAGCATGTAGAAGATGGGTGTCAAACACGCCATGTCACGTTGCCATCATGTGATATTTCACGATATTTCCCCCATTTGTGAAGCTGGGGTGGGCATGGCCTGCATGTGACACATCTGTCCTGTGGGGCAGCAGTTTGACACCCCTGATCTAGAAAGTGCTAGGTTGCCTGCTCTTAAAATAAAGGGATTTTTCAGGCCACCTCCAGTTTTTATAATGAATTCCTCATTTGGAGCTTTCCATGGTCCTGCAACCACCAATTTTGTTTTCTGCCTTTCTTTGTGGGTACCTGACCTGAGAAGACATTTTCTCTAATACCCTTTTAATCAGAGAATATGATGTAAAAGAAAGGAAAAGCTATGACCTATGCATAGGTCAATATAACTGTACAACATGACTACTTCTCAACATTGACAACCATACAAGCCGGGGAATTAAAGTTGTCAAGGATGAGGAACATTGCTATAGAACTTTTTCTCATATACACTGAATATAGGGACAATAGCTGCCAAAAACATTAGTGAATAAGCTACATAACTGTACTCACACATTTTGAAATATATGAGGCTAGCTCTTAAAATCCTCTTTCCAATTCCAAAAATTGGAAAATATCCTTGCCAAGCATTTATGAGATACCAGACTCAGGAGCTTAAAACTCCATAGCACTATTATGTCCTTTTTCTACATAAATCTCAATATGCCAGTTAGAATGATCACCCAGCCAAGAAAAAAAATAATGCCTTTCAGACGATTTTCCTATAGAATAAACATGAGCATATAAAAGGAAAGAATTGAATGGCTTCCCTGTAATCTCTGCCACATTTAGCTATTGAGGGCCACAGGATGATAAGGGCATCCATGGCTTGCATTTTTTAGCATCTTAGATGAAATGGTTTTGAAAATGGAAGATGTCAGACACTCTCAAATGTGTCAACAGCTGGGAAGTTAGCAAAGGTCATGCCGATGAAGAGATAACTATACAAGACCAGAACTTGTCTTTAGAAATTCCCCACAGACCACCAAAGGTGCTTTGCAAACTCAAGGAGCTGGCTTGTGATAATGCTATTTCCAAGAAGGACAGGAATGGCAGGGCAATGATAACGGTCCCTTTCAGTGCCAGTACTATCCAACTACCTTAATTCAGATTAGAACAATGCATTAAAAACACTCAACTAAATTATTGCACTTGGCACTTGGGGATTAGTAAATCAAAGTAGGTTGGTTCTATTTCACAGCATGCTGTGTGGGTCAGATATATAAGCTGACACATTTTTTGTTTCAATTACTAATTAGAAATCTGGAAGAAAATTTGCCACAACATAATATTAAATGGTCAGATGACTAATTGCAGCTGCACCAAGCAAAATAAAGCCTCTTTTCTTCAAAGAACCCACTATTGCTTTGGTTTACAAAGAAAAAAAATCTGGCAGTCTCATAAAACTTACAGAATGAATGAAAGTATTCTCTGCTCAGTGCATAACCTAATATGCTTATAGCAAGACCCACGCTAGGCTTCTTTTTAATATCAAGGGCAGGATGATCATCCTGTGACTTTAAGTGATATGAAGTCCCCAGGGCCATGATTCCAACTGAAAGCACCCTGCCTTCAAAGACAATGTCAAACAGCCAACTGTCAATGGTGCAACTTCAAGATATTCTCCAGATTTGTGGATGATTTCAAGGTTTGGAACTAGGAGTGTTTTGGCTGCAGAAGGCCTTCTATTTCTTTTCCATCCTTAAGTGTCCTTCCACACCCAAAAATGAATTGAAAAATTGGGAAGAGATTTTCTGATCTTGTTTCTTCTGGTGATGTTAGCGCATGCTAGCTGGTTTCCTACAGCTCTTGAGACTGAGTTGCAGTCCCCAAAGATTGACTACTACAGCCCCAGTTGGTGAGTAAATGTTAGTGTGTGTGTGTGTGAGTGTGTTTGTTTGTAGATTTTCACGGGTACAGGTATGCAGGTCTAGGTGTGTTCGGGTCTTTTCCCATGTAAGATTGAGAGTATCTTCATGACATTTCGGTGAGGTCCCACTTGCTATCCTCAGGCTGGTGCTTTCTGCTTTGTGCCAGTGAGAGCAGTGTGTGATCGGAGCTGCTGTCTCTCTATAAATACTGGTGAGGGGGCATGGTGTGCTGGGCTGGTTGGCTGCACTGCTGCCTCTTGACTGGTTGATGGAGTTGATGTTGGTATAATGGGCTGTGTGATGTCCTTGTGAGTTTTGTTGTGGAGATATCCTGGATCTTGTGCTGTAATCTCCTGGGTCGTTTGTTTTGTAGTTATCTTTTTTCCATTAGCCTCCCATGTTTTAACAGCTTGGGTAATGGGTTGTGTGATGGCCTTGTGAGTTCTTTTGTTGTGGTGTCCTGGGTCCTGTTTTGTAATCTCCTGGGTCATTTGTGTTTTGATCTCTTTTCCATTAGCCTGCTGTGCTGTAACGGCTTGGGTAATGGGTTGTGTGAGTTTCATTGTGAGTTTCATAACAATGACATAGCACAAGATCAAGGATATACATACACACACATATACACACATATACAGACTGTATCACCTAAACCTAGAGGTGTGCGTGTGTGTATTAACAATAGTCATGGCTGTACAATTAAAGCCTGTTCCTTTTTTATGGCTGTCATGGACATTCCAGACCAAGCAGGGCCTTAAGTGTATCACTCCTTGTTTGATAGCATGACTCCCAAGAACAGCCTGTGGCCTAAATATTGTATAATTGAACTTTAATGGTAAAATGGTTGATTTGTGGGGGTAGTTTGAGTTTGAGGGGAACTTTTGAGAACACTGTCCAATGGCCTTCTCAAGCAAACTATAAGCTCTTTGAAATTAGGACAAAACAGGCTCAGTGTTTTTGTCACATTACTAAAAGCTTACCCACAGTCTATGGCAAGTATGGACACTAAATTCATTAAAGCAGCCCCCTCTTTTTTTCAGCCTCCCAGAAAGCCTGAAAAAAAATCAGCCCCTGCTTTTGTTACTGAATTAACTATAATGAGTAAATTCCTTAAAGCAGGATCTTTTTACTTCAGGATTATGAGAAAATTTGACCCCCTCCTCCCCCCAAAAAGGGATGCTTTAATGAATAGCAGAGGAGTGCTGCACTCACATGAAGTGTGAACCACTTCTTCCTAATCATTTTTAAAGCATGCAAGGCTCTACTATGTATACTAGATTCTAAAGGCCATGAAGCACACAAATACAAACACAGACACACACAGCAAAGTTCCTGTTTATACAAAAGGATGACCCCTGAAGTCATTTCTAGCACTAACATGTGAATCTGGATGCCGGTGTGAGCCATTCATTTGGCAGGATATTTTTTCCCCTCTTTATTTTTAGGGACACAGAATAGTCTGTTGTGAAACAAAATGCAGGAATTGGCAAGTAATCATCTCTTCTGATTAACATGACAGCTCTCCTACAGCTGGGATTCTTGTATCAAATCAACTTCACTGTTGAATTTTCAGTAATTATATAACTACACAAAATGATGCTTTGGCAAACAAAATTTGTAAATAGGGAGGGGAAATACTGCAAATAGAAAACATGTTTGTAGTCTGAAAGGGGCATTTTCTAACATTCTTCTTTCTGCTTTAATCCAAACGCAAGCCATATGTACATTTCCATTTGTTTCAGGTATTTAATTAGTAATCTTTTACTTAGAATGTTTTGATCTTGGCACTCCCTCTAAAAGATCTTCTGCAGGAGGAAAAACAGATAAAACCTGGCCTTCTACTTTTATTTTCAAATAGTTCTTCCATTGTTACTTCTCTCCTGTGTTTTGAAACTCTAAAATGGGGCCTGAGAAGAGAAAGAAAACTGTCAGTTCTTCCAATTTCTCTGAGGGTGGTAAAGGATAGAGAATTTGTTTCTTTTTTCCCCACCTCACTTGTTTTCTTTAGTTTTATCTGAACTGACATTTGTTCCAGAAACTCACAAGAAGTGTTTGTTTTTTTTTACTCTAAAATAAACAGATTTCAGTTGTATCCATGGTGCTGGTAAAGATAGTAAACATCCTTAGTTGTAATACACAGACAATGCAACGGAAAGCCTGTAGGCCAGATTTTGCCAAGTAGGTAGAAAAAACCCTATGTGGGGAGAATCCTTTCCCAGACCAGTTTGCTCAAAGACAAGTCATATCTGTAGATGCCAACAGAAAAAAAGTTTGAATCTATATATAGCAGTGGTGGCGAACCTATGGAATGCGTGCCGGAAACAGCACACCAAACCATCCCGCGAGCTTTCTGGTACACAAACCATCCTGCGTGCCCCACACAGCCCCACTGGTTCTGCAGCCTGTTCTGCTCCAGCACTGCAGCCCCTGCAGCCCATTCTTGTGCTCTGTCGCATGCTAGCCAGCTGGCTTTTGCTGCACAGAAGCACCAAAACCCAAAAGTGCAGCGTCCCAGTGCACACGCATGCTCTGAGAGCCAAATGTCCAGTTTCTGATATGAACATGTACGCCATGCTGGGACACTGTGCTTCAGGGTTTCAGTGCTCCCACATGGCAAAAGCCAGCTGGCTAGCATGTGACGGAGTGCAAGAATGGGCTGCAGAGCCAGCAGGGCTGCACAAAGCTCACGGGACGGTTTGGCATGCCTTTCCGGCACGAAGGACGGCACCTGATGATTTAAAAGGTTCGCCACCACTGATATATAGCCTAACATCCTATTCCTGATTTAATTATTTATCTAAGTTCCCAATATAGCATCTGGGTATCATCTAGATAGCAACAGTAATGCATTAAGTTGCTGTAAATGCTGATTGGAAGAGTGAGGAAGGAAGGATCACCACTTCTGGCAAGTTGTTGCCATTTATGAGATTTTGGCGTTCTCACCCAAAATTCAAAAAGAAAAAAAAAGGAAACTTTAATGAGATGGGGTGATCTCACAAAAAGAGATGTTTGTCTCTACATATGTATACGTATATAAGAAGTCTTGGTCTCCTGGATATCAGAGGGACAATCATGAAGGCCATGATGTTAACAGGAATTTTATTACCAAACTCTGGTTTGTGTAGTGATCCATAAAAGCTTTAGCTAATGATGCAGTGACCCCTGTAAAGGAAAAGGCTGGGAATAATTAATCTAGGAAATCAATGCACCTCTGTTAAATTGAGGATCTCTTATAAAATAATTGTTTAATTACTCTTTGCAAGAGAGAAATAGATGAAGTGAAACCTGTGGTCCCTAAGAGTTAAGGACTAATTTTCCTCCCCTCACTTCACTGAAAAGTTGGTCTTGGAGAAGGAAATGTGGCCTTGAATTCTTTCTTCTGTGACTCAGAGCCTGGTACTTTCCAGGAGAAGTTTGAAGGTTGTCCAGAGCCAATATGGCAGGACTAACATTCTAAATATTGTAAGAGGCACTCCAACATCTTTTCATATGGTAAATTCCATGGACAATTTGACTATTATTTTCCATAAGAGACTATGAAATCAAAACAAGAAATAATCAAAAACAAAGACAGTCTTCTCTTCAGGCCATAGACCAGAAAGATTTATGATACAGTACTCTATCATCAGAATGCTCCAAGCCAGGGGTGTCAAACTCAATTTCATTGAGGGCCACATCAGGGTTGTGTTCGACCTCAAGGGGCCAGGGTGGGCACAGCTAGCTCAACATCACTCCTGTCAGGGGTGCCTATGGTAACTCGAGTACTTTGCCAGCAAAAAAAGGAGCTTCTGAGCTCCATTTTCAGCTGCCCCAGCCTCCTGAAACCCTTTGCCAGGGGAAATGGAGCTCCATTTTCCCTGGCAGAGAGTTGCAGGAGGCTGTGGCAGCTAAAAATGGAGCTTGGGTGCACTATTCTTGCTGGCAAAAGTACTGGGCCAGTCCATCACTGTTTCCAGGGCGGCCCCACGGACCAGATCTAAGTATCCCATGAGCCAGAACCAGCCCTTAGGCCTTGAGTTTGACACCCCTGCTCCAAGCAGTTCCTAAGATTGCTATGTTAAAAATTACCTTCTTGTTTATTTTGCAATAAATCAAAGTGTAATATAATATCCAGTAAAATCTCCTAATGTATGGGATGCAATTCTGCACATAATTTATGAAAACTTACAAGGGTAGCATAAAAAATACACTAAAAATAATAAAATAGTTCAATCCTTAATTCAATCAAGGAAGGGAAGAGACCTCTGAAAAATCATGAAAGAATTCTGTTTAAATGATGATTATCTTAAAAAGGGTAAAATTCTCTTGAAGACCATGAACAATTACAGGTAGCTTTTAAAAATATACACTAAAATAAACATTGCTATTTCATCTTTGATTCTCATCAACTTTGCATGAAGTTTATACTATATTTATTCCTGAATAATCCCAATAATAAGACAAATTATCCCTCATTTGTCCTCCCAATTGTTTATATGTAATTTAAAAATGAAAGTTGGATGCTAAACTCCTGAAAAAGTTTCATATGTTCTTAAATGATCTGGTAACTTTGATATGAAACATGGTTTTTTTTCTTTGCCAACTGTACTCTTTTCTCTCCTGCTGGAGGCTTTACAGAGTTTGCTTTTCTCACAGTTTCTCCAAGGTTGAGTTAATAAATCTTATTTAATGACTGATTAGAAGCTGCTTTGTATTCATTTCACTATTTATGGATTAGAAGATAGGGGCATAGAGAAAAGCTAATTTCCACTGCAATTACTTCATTTTATTTAAATCTGCAAAACAGTAGAAGCACCTTTATGAGTATTTTTTTAATTGTTGGACCATTCTACAAAATACATTTCATATATTACTAAGCTATCTCCAGTATTTCAGGTAAGAAAGCTACAAGATAGTTCAATTTGGCATATGACAAGAACACTGTTTTTTCTGGGGTTTTCTTAACTTTCCAAAATCAAATAACAAAAGCAATTGCATAGAAATTATGATAGTCTTTCAAAAGTCCAATCATACTCAATTCTAAAATGTAATGCCAATGTTTTTTCTTTTTCAAATTCATAGTCTAAAATGAACAATACTGGAAAAATGAGAAAATGACCAAACTTAAAGACCATGATTGCTTTTTCTATCTAGCACAGAGTTAAACTTTCAGGTCTCCCTGCATATACTGTATAGTTTTATTCTTTCTCTCATTCTCTCTCTCTCTCT
>JAEANM010015798.1:0-13498 GCA_017656035.1 Myanophis thanlyinensis
AGCATTGCCATAGTCAAGGCGGGAGATAACGAGGGCAGAAGTGACTGTGCGAAGAGCGCCCCGATCCAGAAATGGCCACAATTGGAAGATCCTTCAGACCTGATAAAATGGCCCCCTGGAGACGGCTGCGATCTGATCTTCTAACGACAGCCGTACATCCAGGAGGACCCCCAGATTGCAAGCCCCTTCTGTGGGGGTCAAAATTTCTTCCCCCACGGCCAGCAATGGAACAAGCTGGCTGTATCTGGGCGCCGGAAACCACAGCCATTCGGTTTTGGTCGGGTTCAGCTGGAACCTGTTTCGACTTAGATGGCAGATCAATGGAGAGTTGCTTGTATATATTCTCATGGATTCTGCTATGTGGTGATTAAGTGGAGTAACTCAAATTGTCTGGGAAATAAAACGGAATAAAACAGTGAAATGAGACAATTGGCATTTGTTCTGGTGAGTTCTGTGTTCTCAAGCCTGTGAAACAAAAGGATTTATTATATGTGTATTTACATTTTGGCTTTGGTTGTCACTTTTGGCATCAAGGTAAGACACACACACTTTTATTCTGGTAATCAAAGCTTATTTGCCCAGGCATTTTACCCTTGGGATCATGTCAAGTGAGTGTAGTAAAGATCCTGCTTCTTTCTAATGCCAGGTCAAGCCAGTTTTTTTTTTCTTTTTTAACCTATTTAAAATTTCGGCTTTGGAAACTGGGAAGACATCACACTTATAAAATATATTTTACATTGTAGAAAGTAATTAGACAAAAAAGTCACTTTTTTTTCGAAATGTATAAGCTTATTCTTTCTTACAAACATTCTTATTGGTTCCTGTGTATCTCACAAGACTCTGTGATATTGCAGCTGAAAGAGACACATCTTCATAAACATGGTAAATAATTATATATCATTAATTTTAATTTCCCCCCTATTAACTATGTACCCAGCTGAAGCTTACCTTCCTAAACTTCTCATATCCAGGTAGTCCTCGACTTACAACAGTTCATTTAGTGACCATTCAAAGTTACAACAGTCTCTGAAAAAAGGGACTTATGACCATTTTTCACACATTGCAGCATCCCTGTAGTCGTGTGATCAAAATTCAGATGCTTGGCAACTGGTTCTTATTTATGATGGTTTCAGTTTCCTGGGATCATGCGACAACCTTTTACAACATTCTGTCAAGGTGGGGAAG
This sequence comes from Myanophis thanlyinensis, assembly GCA_017656035.1. Taxonomy (NCBI): domain Eukaryota; kingdom Metazoa; phylum Chordata; class Lepidosauria; order Squamata; family Homalopsidae; genus Myanophis; species Myanophis thanlyinensis. The sequence goes on from JAEANM010015798.1 coordinate 1,186, forward strand.
CCAGATGCACTTAACAACTGTGTTACTAAATTGAGAACTGCAGTGATTCACTTAACAATTGTGGCAAGAAAAGTTGTCACATGGAGCAAAACTCACTTCACAAATGTTTCACTTAGCAGCTGAAATTTCGGGCTCTCTTGTGGTCGTGAGGACTACCTGTAATGCTGAAATCCTATCTGCACCACGATGTGTAACTATGCACAACACTCATTTGTTTTCCTTTTTCTCTTTCTGTGGTCAATATGCATGACTGATTAGATATCTCTCTCTGGTCTTACTCTCCCAGAGGTTTATATGAAGCCGTAAAGGTAGAGTTCTTTAAAGAACATTCAAGCCATGGTATATCTGGATTCAGTTTCTGGATTACTGATTTCCTGGAGATGTAGATATCGACACTGAATCTCACATCTACTACTGCAAAGACAGATTCCATATAAACTTCAGCAGCAGTAGCAGAATCGTAAGTTCAATTAACTTAAGTATGAAATGTTCCTCGATGAATGGACTTGGAAGAAATGACGAGTATCCAGCAAATTGAATTTAAAGACAGAATAAGAGCAAGAGAATTAATGCCATTAAGGCATTTGAAGAGATCAACTTCCTTCTTTCATCATTTGCCTGCAGAGGTAGAAGACAGAGACCTAGCAAACCACACACTGTTTATGTATCTACTGGAAGCACAAACCTGCATTCAGATAATGCACTTTGTATAAACATTAATATGATGTGTCTTACCCCCCTCACACACACTTTTAGCCCTTTTCAAATTTCAGAAATTATATTCACAAAAGCTATTGAATTTTTCCCGTTTTTAAAATTAGTATACTTGTAACAAGTGATAAAATAAATGACCTGCTGCAATTTACAATAAATATTAAAACAATTTAAACCATCTTGTTTTGCATGTAAACAATAGCAAAAATTGTATGTCGGAACCTGTACATAAGATTTAAAATTCTGATGTGTTAAAAAACAAGCAGTTCAAAACCAAAATATCACCATAAATAGATAAAAGACAGGAGGATAGTACAAAATGTTCCTTTAAGTGGTACAATTTAAAGCCACCTAATAAGAACCTTGTTATAAAGTTTACAGCCATAGAAATAATCCACTGTATTATCTATTACAGAATAAACATGAGCTAAAAGATGATATGGTCTAGTCAATATGGTAAATGGTGAGTAAGGGGGAAAAAAGGTAATGAGATGATATAATTCATATGTGAAGCAGTGCATGCAATTCCACTACAAACAGTACCTGTCTGTAACTCAGTTTTTGGTTTGTACTAAATGATACACTCTAAGCAATGAAAGTTTGCATCTAAGTTTTGTACACCGACTTTCCCCATGCCAGTAATAAAATGCATAGGATGAGATTAGTCGTATCATAAATGATGACTTCTCTCAATCAATACTACAGCATTATACTGTATTTTCATGTAATGATAAATCTTGGTAACTAATGTTACCAAGTCTTTTATGTACCTACTTACAGTACAATAGACTTGGCTACTTCTGACTCAGTCAGATTTCCTCACTCCTCACCAAATAGGATGGATCTTTAAAAAGAATCCTTATGTATTATATAATCTACTCATTTCCCTGAAAATAAAGACTGGGTCTTATATTATTTTTTGCTCCAAAAGATGCATTAGGACTTATTTTGGGGAAAATACTGTACTAAATGCACCCATCTGGCTGACGATCTTAACTGGGGCTTATTTTGGAGGTAGGACTTATATTAAGAGCATCCTAAAAAATCATGCTAGGGCTTATTTTCCAGCTGGGTCTTATTTTGGGGAAAACATGGTATTTTTCCTTATCACTTTCAACTATTTGGATACAGGTACGTCTCTTACTCTAAAAAAGAAGCAATACAAACCGGATATGTAAGTAATCTTCGTTAAAAATGAATCTGTATAATTTGCAGTTAAAAATTAAGACACTAAAGAAGTAGGATCAGCGACATTTTCCGAGATGCTGTCAACTAAGCTGTCCTTGTTCATGCAGTTCCTTGTATATTTTCATCCGAATTGATGGTCTGGATAAAAGTTCTCTTATCTGATTCACTTTGGCCAACAGGGGCAACAATTCTCTATGCAAAGCTTCCTTTACTAGAGCTGTTTCAGGGCTCTTCCCTAAAGGAGAAAGAATAACAACACATGTTTGCATACAATTAATGGTGATTAAAATGTTATGGAACAAATTGCCAAAAAAATACGCCATTGTGCAGAAAGTACATAATTTTCCATGAATGCGGGTTTTTTTTTTTACTGTGAAGGATAATCAGAGAAAAATACAATTTATGTGTGAAAATTGTACTTAAAAATGAAGCATGATATGAGATTCAACATCCAGTTACATTCTATTGGGTAATAGTAATCGTGGTTCATATTAAGATTTCAGTACTGACTGCTCTTCGATACAATAGATTGCCTTCTTCTCCAACAAAACACTTTATTTAGTTTAGCTGAACAAAATTCAAAGAACTGTTTCTTTGGGCATTCGTTTTGCTTCCGGGTGGCACAGAAAGAAAGCAAAGGAGAAATAACTCTGCAGTCAACAACACAAGAAAGATGGCACTTTGGGGATCACATCTCTGTCCTTCTTGTCCTTTCCTCTCTCTGTCTTATCTTCTTTCCCAGAGTTCAGTAGGTTTTTTTTTTAAATAATTGTTTTCAGTAGCATTGGCATCTGTCGCTTGTAAAGCTCTTTGTTCTCCGTTCAGAAAGGATATCTGATAGCAAACCATAACCATCATGCCAGCGAGGACAACTCTGAAGAGTAGGGAGCAGAGACAAGGATGTTGGTGCTACAGCCCTGCCTTTCTGGCCTCCAAAACAGTCACTTTTTACTAATGTCATTCTCGCTTTCTTTGCTATTTCCAATGGCCACCTCCTCAGTTTTCACTGGGGTCCCACAATCATTTTGTATGTTTTTGTTTTGAGTTTCTTCTAGATACTGCTGTACCGCCTTGAGGACTGCAGTCTCCACCAGCTTTTTGCTGAGGTTCAGCAATTCTGCATCATCTGGCTCTGCCCCCTTTTTGTCACCTGTGCACCACAACAGACAAAAATCAATAAAACTAAGCAGGGAAAACTGCATGCAAATACACACTTCTGGGGAAAAGCTCCTCAGCACACGGGGGTACACATTCATCAGGGTTTTCTTGCTTTCTTCGGTTCCAAAACCCCTGCAAACCTTTCAGAATGAAACAAAAGAGGAGTCCCTGGGGCTTCTTGAGCCTGGTTGTTTTATTGCAGACTTCATTACCCAAACTCAGTGCTACTAAGGAGTGGGGTGGGCTCTCAGTTTATATTCCACCTGATATTCCCCTTTGTTTAAAAAAAAAAGAGAGAGAGAATCTGTAGCCTGGGCAAGGGCAAAAACACATCTTAAATCTAAAACAAGAAGGTATGCCAAAAACTCAAGATTGATATCTGCCTAATTTACATGAATATGGTGGGAGTAAAGAACGGTCAGATTTGCAAGGTTCTGCTACTATAGTCAATAATAATAAATGTTGCAGTTTGAGCCATCTTGTAGAGTTGATTTCTTGGTTTGGTCTACATAGTGAGGCTGAATTTAATTCTTCCTCAGTTCTTTGCCTGAATCTTAAAGCAGCCTGCCTTATTTCTCTGTCTCCTTCCATGGATTCCATTTACCACTTTTGCCCCAAAGAAAATTCCTACTCCAACAATTATCCAAAGTCTCAGCTTATACTTTGAAAATCATCTTATTACAGGAATTTGAAATATAAATCTTGGTGCAATTCAGGATTGATTTGTCTTATAGTCTTGTTAATGTTATGAAATTGTGGCTGAGATGAGAAAGCCTGACAAGGGACTACTGGAAGACTAAGAAATAATAACAAAATATATAACAAATATCTTTAAACAGAAACGCAAGTCACATAGAGCTTTATCTTCCAGAAGAATCATTTATTTATTTTTAGTTACAAAATGTTTTTCCAAATTGATACACCATTGAAATGGCAAGTCAATGTTATCCAAAGATTCCTAGTTTGAAACCCTGTTTATTTCATATTTAAGTCCAATATATTTCATAAATTATACTTGAAACACTCTTGGACTGGCTCCATACCTCAGTGATCATATAAGGCAGAAATTGGAGCAAGGCAAATAATTTCCTTGGAATCTTTGCAATTCTGATTTTCTGCAACTGGGTTTTTCTTTGGATGAGTAATCTTGTCTCACCATCTACTGCTCTTGGGTTCAAACTACCCATTACTCTGTACCCAGATCCTGAAGCTGAACTATTCCTTTTCGTCTCCTTTCTTCCTTTGTCAGCCAACATGCAATTTTGGCCTTAGTGTTGGGAATATCAACTGAATGACTTGCTACTCTGTCACCTTCATAACACATAGAGCTTTTAAATGCAAATAACATTAGATATCATCAACAACATGTTAGAAAACCACTGAAAGATTACTGTGCCTTGTTTGAATATAGCTTCCCATCATGCTATCACTCTAATTCCTTTGCAAAGTGCAAATGAATCTGTTTAAAGAGATGTATGGAAAACAAGGTACTGGCAATTTATTTTGTGGAGTAGAGGTGAAGGATATTTGTTAAATGGTAATAGGTCTCGGGGCAGAACATGGACTGGGTGACATATTCTTATTGCTTAGCTGACCTGATGAACTCGTAGTATTCTTGGTTTTTTAAGGTCAGTACAAATATATAGTAGGTCAATCTGAAACTGCTTTGGGAGGAACTGGGAAATGGAAATGCTGCCAATGTGGAAGTGCTTTTTTCTTTTTAAATGAAAATGTAATATGCCCTAGCTGCTTAATCAGACGCTTTCCTACCAAAGTGCAATTTATAAATATACAACTCTATTGAATGCAATCAATTTATATTTTGCTATGAAACTAGTACTATTGTTAAGCTTTCATTTTTAAAGTAAAACTGCTTTTTTGCTCCTAAGCAACTCATTAGTAATGGACTGAAAATGTCACTTGCATCTAAAACCAACTCTGAGAAATAGTGAGCAAGGACAGGAACACTGGTTCTTCTTTTATTTTACTTGTTTGATTTCTATAATTGCCCATCTCAATAATAACTCTGGATGGTGCTTACATCTATGCCCCACTTCTCTGCTCACCTAGCATTAACATAGTTCAGGAATTTTAAGAAGTAAATGGATGCTTAAACCACTGTGCTCCCTTAAAAACCCATATGCACATTCAAGGAGGAAAATAAGGCTCCATAGTTATGCTCCATTATTGTGGCAAGCTTTAGGAATAACTAAAGAATAAGAATACTGGCAGGCCAAATACAGTGAGCTGTGGTTTTCATATCCCTATTTTAGTCATAGTTTTTGGCTTGAACCCTAGTTTTCATCTCCGTACTTTAGGTTATTCTTGAGCCATAGTTCTCATCTCCATACTTTAGGTTATTCAATCCTTCATGAAAACGAGTAAACTCTGAAATATTCACCTGCTTTCAGTCATTTAAAAATAGAGAAACAGGACACATTCTATTCTTCTTGCACTGCATTAGAAAGACCTTTTAATCTAATGAGATGAGAAACAGTGGAAAGCCTTGGGACTTGTAATAATAGCTAGGAAACTTTCACTGAGTAGTTTTTATGACATGGCTTGTACGCTTGGCCTTGAATGTTGTATAAATTATAAACAGACCAAATAATTCGAAGTTGAAACAAGTTGTTTTCCACTTTGAAGGAATCGTGTTCCTCTTCTGATATACCAAATCCTATTTAGCACTTCCAACGAAGCTACAATCTTTTATCTATTGTCATTCTCTGGGATACTATGTCACCTTTAACTGTAAAAAAAATATTTTCCAGCATTAATGGATACTCTTGTACAAAACACATGCCAAGTGGCTTCCTCTCCTCCTGGAATCTCTGTAACAAATGTTCCATCTAATTGGGCAGTTTGTTTTCTAAGGTGACCAAACAGATGCGTATGGGAATCCCATAATCGTGGCCTAATAAAGCTTCACATTTTTCTTTTCCTCTCCCTAGATTCTGAAATTAAACATAAGTTACTGTTATTCTGTCTGCTCTCACATATATTGAAGATATATTATCTGTGATTTGTCTGATCTTTTCTGTAAAGCAGTCAGGAACCATTGCAACCATTTTGTCGAAACATATACAGTATATTCACCACTGTTGCATTCCCTATATAATTACACAATGTATTTTATTTCCACACTCTTCAACCCAGTGGGATTTAAATTATTCATGGTAACTTAAATTGTACTAACTTCAGTGGTTCTACTCTGATTAAGTTTTGATAATTGTTCATTGTTCTGCCTCTTGTCCTTTGGGATAAAAATCATGATCTTTTATGGGGCATCCATTCAGATACATAAAGAGTATTAACATGCCCCTAAACATTGTCAAGGTTTTTTTTTAGTCTTTTTAGTTTTTTTTAGGACTTAGATCCTAATTGTTCTTTTCTGAATCTATACCACAGGTGAAATTCAACCAGTTAGAGCCTATTCGCTAAAACCAGTAGTAAATTTTCTAAGTAGTTCAGAGAAAAAAATCTCTTTTTTTCCCCACTTTACAAAGTTAATCCACCCAGCCACGCCCATCAAGCCACACCCACAGCACCAGTAGTTTTAAAAAAAATTGAATTCCACCACTATACCATCTATACCAATATGTCTAATCGGTTATGGAACTGCTAGCTTTTCTTCTATATTTTCTAATATTTATAAGCAGAAAATTAAAGTAACTTCCATATGATAACACTAATTCTGCAACTGGAGAAAGGATAGAATAGAATAACCCCCAGTTTAGGCAGAAAACCCTATACCATTTCAGACAAATGGTTATCCAATCTCTTCTTAAAAACTTCCAGTGTTTGAGTACTTACAACTTCTGGAGGCAAGTTGTTCCACTGGTTAATTGTTTTAACTGTCAGAAAGAAGGTAGACATGCTCGCAAGGGCAATAAACTTTATTATTTTATCTGCTCTTCTCTTGATTAAAGTCAAGAAACCTAGAAAAAGAAACTAGCAGATTCCATAGCACCAGGTTGATAAATCAAAACCTAACCAAAATGTGGCCTGAACCTTGATCTGTTTCCCCAGACTAGAACGAAATTGAAGCATCATTCAAAAACCTTCACAAGCAACTGTATTGCCCATATTGGAAGTTGAACTAGACAAAATTGAGTTTGAAAGTACAAGGTTCATACTTAAACAAGTGATCCTATTATATTATCATTTAGTTTGATTATAAAAAAAGAAATGTTTGAGAGAATTTTTATACTGTTTGCATGTGCTTGCTAATATGAATTCAAAACTTAGAACAAATAGAATAACTTCCAAAAATATCCCATTTAAAAGAGGTATCAAGATAACAATGTATTGTGCAAATGCTACACATGGTGGTTGTGTATTTAATTTAAATAGCATATATTTTTTCGTGCTACTAACACCTTAAGTGGCATGTGGGGTCCATCAGCATTGGGTGCCTAATTATCAGAGCCCAGACGAAATGGGTGGGGCATGTCATCAGAATGGATGATCAATGTACACTTTGCCAGTTGCTCTATAGTGAACTGGAGTCTGGGAAGAGACCTCAAGGTAGACCATGCAACTGCTACAAAGATGTGGTGAAAGAAACACTACATCATTGTAATATCCAAACAAAGGAACTAGAAGCTACAAATGCTGATGGAATCTGTTAGCCAGCTTTCAAGACAGGCATTACCAAAAACTGATAGAAAACCATGAGCAGCATCACAAAATAATACCCACAAATACCACAACAACACTGTAGTGCTCCCATTGTGCCAGACTCTGTGCTTCCAGATTGGGACTGTAGAACCACTGTGTCCACAAATGAAATGTAGAACCGTATGTCAGCCTATCATAGCTACAGTATAAATGTATTTTTCATGCTACTGTATTTTATCTTTAAGTAGCATATAACATAATACAGTTCTGTTATCATTTTCCCCTCATTCTCCTAAATTTAACCTGTGTTATACAAATTCTAGGCTTTTTTTAAAGCACATGTAACAAGGTTAGAATACTAATTTCTTTTATGACATAAACATACTAGAATCATAATAAGCTCATTCCATTCCTCCCTCCCACCAGGATACCAGCTGATTTAAAAGGGACAGGATCACCCAATTCCAAATTGGGCAATGCTGTATCTGTTCCTGAAAAATAACCTCCATCAGAAGTGTAAATTGCAAAGTTGCTATAATGTGGTGCTCATGTTCAAATCAGTCAGGATTGTAAATATGCAGAACTCTTCTTTCACACACATCTCTTCTCACACACATGCATATGCATGTGCCTGGTAATAGGTCTGAACTGAGAATAAACATGATGGAGAATCAGCTTTTGTAAGAAGATGATTCTATATAAAGATAGCCTCAGTCAAATTCAATCTGCTTGACAGCATCATTCAATTTTCTTGGCAAAATTACAGAAGTTCTTTACTGTTATATTCTTCTAGGATATCCTTTAATTTCTCAAACTAGCCTTCAGCCCTAGAATTCCCATACAAGTACAAGCCAGAGCCAATCCTGTTAAATCATCCAGGATGCATTCAATCCAATCCTTTATTGTCAATGCACAACATGTGTGCATTGCACAATATATGTGATGGCCATGGATCCACAGACATTTCTTTGTCTCTTTATACTGTATTTCTATTCATATTTCATCAGTCTATTAGCCTGTTAACACTGGGGATATTTGTTCTTGCAAAATGATCTTAAAACTAGACACAATGGAAATATATTTGGTTGCCTAACCTCTTGGCTTCTGGAGCAATTTGACATTTTGACTCAAATAGTTCATTTACACCATCAATAGTTTCACCCGCACACTCTTTATTTTGTTTCTTCCATAGACTTCTTCCAAAAAAACTATTGCAGTTTTCAGACTTGTATTTTTGACTGAGATATGTCCACACTGATGTGTCATTTCATCTCAAATTCTGGATTAAATCTTATGCAACTAAGTACGCTTTCATTTTTTTACTGACTACTTTTTTATATATAAGATTTATTATTTTGCATGGGGTGGAGCAACCATGTTGACCTGCAATCTTAACCAAAGCATCTTACATACAGACCAAAGATAGCTAACAAAAGTTATTGTCTCATTTTTACTTCATAATTCAACTTCCTTTGCATTTACATGCACAAAGTTAATGGCCACAAGTAAGAAAAAACCGTACTAAGATTTCAGTTCTTGGCTTAATTATATTTAACATTAAAAGTTTTAAGTATGAGAAGTTTAATTTTCTAAATAACATATTATTGTTTATTCTGCATAAAAAAGAATGACTACCAAGGAAGAAGTGCTTGAAAAGGATCTCAATGTCCTTGATTGCTTTATAATTGCAATGAATGTTAAAAGGGGGAATTATTTATTGTAAAAAAAAAATCCCAGTATAATCAAACTTATTGCCCTATTAGGTAAAAATTCAAAAATGATGTATATTAGAAAAAGATCTACAAGCATATTTTGAAGAATAAATATTGTATTATAATCATGTCATATAATTTATATGATAGCTTCCCTTTTGTATGTGGCAGATCAAACTTTGTAACAAACTTCATCCATTATTATATGATGATGTCACAAACGTGTACTCTTACTAATTCAGTTAAGCTTAGAATTCATGGAAACCACTAATACTTGTCTTAAAATATGCCTGGGCTTTAAAAAAAACACCTAGATATTTGGAAAAAGAATGCACTAAAAAAAGTTTTATAGTCAAAGGGATTCATGAAGTACAGGTTCTTTGAAGCTTGGCAATTATCAATTTAAAAAAGAACAATTTCCATACTGACTAATATTTGAAAATGTACCATAGTGTGGTGGACCAGATATCTACATTCACCTAGTTATCATCTATGTTTCTATATATCTTACTCTGGCCTTCACTTCATTTGAATTCTGATTTGTTGGCTTTTTATTTAATTTGTTCCATGACTTTTTAGCAAAATACCATAACAACAATGTTTATTTGGGACCCATTGTTTCATCATACCTCTCTTACTTTGATTCCAAGATTCTGCCAGCATGTTCAGCAACATTTCTACTCACTTCCTCTTACTTTAAAAGTTGGCTCTTATCCTGCACTTCTCATTAAATTTCTCAGGAATTACATTGGATCTCCATCCAAGATTCTTAGAGTCTATTTTTGTGCTCTATTGTATTTTATTTCATTTATAGTAATTGGAAGGAGATGTTCTATTGATTAAAGGTTACCTAGAATCAGGAATTAAGCAGTAAAGTGATTAAACCATGGGTCTGCCACAGTTAAAGTACCTTAGTAATATTACTGGTCAGCTAATATAATATTCTTATAACTGGTATTTGGAAATTCCACTGAGTGGGCAAGGGTATGTATGTGTATACAACTGCAGAGTTTACCATTAAAGCTAACTATAGCAAAAACAAAAATGGGATGTAAAATAAAACAAAAATGCAACATTAAAAACAGTTCCCCTAAATATTCCCTATTAAAATTAAATTAACTTTAAGATATGGCAGGCATCTCAGTTAGTTTTCAGATAGGAAGGCTGACAGCAGATAATGTTTGAATGTTGCTACACAAAGTATTCTAAAACACATAATTAAAAATGAACATTCCATTGAAATGATTATTATAAAATAAGTTAATAAAATTTATCTGTTGCAGTGCCTTTTTTTGTAATCCTAATATAGAAACATGCCTGGCAGCTGTTCAGAAAAGAAGACTCTCTTTGAAGGGGTGCAATACATTACAACAAAAATACTAGAGAATCCTTTCCCTATTTTTAAGTACAACAGCAACAAATCATCAGCCTTTTTGGTCCTCCATGTCTGTTGCATTTTGCTAGTAAGCACTGCCTTCAATTGAAATCAGATTTAGCGTAGCAACACTGCCCTATCGGACAGGGTATATCTGGTAAGTTAAACAAATACACCCCCCCCCCAATGTTAAGTCATATTTCATTATATGCACTAACAGAATAACCATCCATGAATCAGAGTTACAGACATAAAATTTGTTTCCTAGCCTAAGAAATTTAATACACTATGTATATAAACATATAGATACATATTCAGTTTCTACTTAACCTGCATTCCTTTAAACTATAATATATAATTTAAACTGTAGGTAAGAATGACCCATGCTCCAAATGCATAAAGCTGGATTTTTTTCTCTCTTAGCAGTAAACTACATTCTGAAATAGCTGCACCCAGTACTGGCATTGCACAAAACAAGCAGACTTACTGATTTTTTTCTCCTCTCTCCCAAAAGGATAACAGCACAGCTGGCCCATGATATCTACTGTTTGGTTTTCTTCCTTGTCCTCTCAGTGTGCACCGCCCCAAACTGTAAACTGGATTTTGCTCTCGACTCTGAAAGCGAACTGTTCATTCTACTCAGAGGAACACAGAAAGGCATGCACACACACACACACTGAGGGGAGGGAAAGAGAAAGCAGCAAGCTCTCTGCTGTCAAGAATGAGAAAGGCTCCACCTCTTTGTCCTCTGCACTGATAGGTGTAGAGAAGGAAAAGTATTCCTACCATCTGGAGGGGTTTACAGTGACACTATTTTACGCATACACACATGGGTGCTTCACACATTTCATAATTCCTCTGCACAGGAATTTACAATGACAAAATACAGTAGCTTGTCACCATCAAGAACTGGTTATATTAATAGCTAGTTTGAAAATCTTTTTTTTAAATCTTAGAGTTGGGACAATGTTACAGGCAGTTTCCTTCTCAGATTTTTTTTCCTCTTGTCCTTCTATGCCTCAAAAGCTATAATACTTGCAGAAATATAAGAGACACAATATTTTTGATCACTTTATCTCAATTTTAAAACAACCCATGTAATTTTATAATTCTACCTCATTTAAAACTTATGAAGATGCAGGAATGCAACCAGAGATGGTCAAAATCAATGGGATGAGTATTGAAAAGGATGAGTACCAAAATTCCTTTGTTTCAGCCAGGAAGGACCTCCTATCTGTCCCTTTTCCTATGACAATGACCTTCAAAGCATGGTCAACTTCCTGTCTGCCCCTGCGGTTGTCCCCTACTTCTTTTTGCAGCACATAGAGTACTAAACAAACCATGAGTACCGGGACAACAGTTTCACATCCAAATGCATTAAGTATCAAATTCGACAAGTTTTGAAGCAGTCAAGTACTGAGGTATCACCCTATTAAATCTTCTTCTAGACTTCAACCAATACTACATGCTTGATAACACAGTGTAACACAATTTTTGTTTCTGAGTAATCAATATAATTTTCTAATTGGTTCTATCATAAAAACAT
>JAEANM010015799.1:0-13497 GCA_017656035.1 Myanophis thanlyinensis
CCTAGCCTGCTTCTCTGTGCCACCTACTGACACAAACACGGCACAGAAGCCATGCCTGCAACGCCTGGTATGGGGCAGGAACTTTTAAATAACCTTTTGGAAAAAAAGTTAGAAAATATTCAGGAAGAAGCTTTCTTAAGTAATTGTTTTATAATTTCATTGTTTTTTACTTTCAGGCCACAACTTGCCTCAAGTCTCATATGGATAGGCAGACAAATAAAAATGTTTGTGGATAAATGACTTATAAATTAGTTTGCAATGGTGCAATAATCTTGTGTTAAAGTTGGCATTATTTCAGAGATGGTAATTGAGCAATCTTCTGTATTGTCAGGAGCTATATAAGCTACTTAGGAGCTGAACATAATCTGACCTACTCACAGTTTGAATTCACCATTGAGTTAGCACCATATATCAGACAGATTTCACAAGTAAATAATTTTGTGATCAGTAGTATAAAACATCAGTTGGAAATATGCATGTATCCATATTTATGTGCCTGCAAAGATCACAGTTGAATCTGTATACTTCTGAGGAATAATAGCATTATGTTTACCATGCAACTCATGAGTTTTCTAAAAAAAGTGCATTTGATGGCCTTGGAAGGGAGGCATGTATACATAATAATAAAGATTTTACTTCAGTCTACAAATCACAATTTGCCACACTTGCAAATATTAATTGAGCACAAGTAGCATAATATTAACTCCACAGGATTCAATATGTAGTGTTTCAAAGCTTTCCAGATCTTCCATTCTCTTTTTGGAATTGTCTGTATTTTCTTATCAGCTGCCAGGCAGCATGCAGGGAAGAGAAGCCACCCCTGCTTCCTTTTTAATACATCTCCAGTAAGTCAAAGTGCAGTTGATGAGTCTAATTTTGGGTCTTTTTTCAAGCATAGATAGCTTGTTGGAGGGTGGTTCCTCGAGGAACACAGCAGTCTGTACAACTGTAGCAGGCGTTTCAACAATCGTATTAATTTTTAGCTGAGAAAATGGCTGAGGAAATGATACAAGTCCCATAGGCTTGACATTTTCAGTGAGGAATTTATAGGAGTTGCTTCAGTATGAATAGAGAGTTTTTATTAACTTGAAGCATTTTACTCTAGCAGAAAAGTTGTAACTGCTTAAGATTCCTTCCCCGCCATATGCCCTTCCTGTATGCATTAAATGGAAGCAAATTCACTTTCTTTTTAAACTCAGCGGATGGGAAGGCTTACATTTCTTACCTCCACTGTCCATTGACATTTCATTAAATTTTCTTCTCCCTGGCAAATGATACATGATAGTAGTGACTTTTTCCAGTGTATTTCAGCTGGATGGAAGTATGTCTTTGTTGAAAAGGATGTAATTTAAATGAAGCCAATTCATTTGGCATAGATGTTCCTACATGTCCTTTTCCTTGTCCTAACCAAGGTCTAGCTGGTCTTGGCTAAATTCATAAATTTACCTCTTTGTACTGGTTATCAGTATATGCTATAATTATCAACTAAACTGTGCTCAGCTTCAAGATGATTCGCTGTCTGGAGTTTGGGGTGTTGGCATTGGTAGATTGCTACAAAAATAACTGAAGGCAGGGTTCAGGCCACAAATTATCTACTCACATTCCTATTCCTTTTTCTTAGGATGCAACAAATGATTCTGTTAGGCTGTTGTTTGTTTAATTATATGTCTGATTTTTTTTTTCAACATAGACCACCACCTTGTTGTTGAATAGTGGGAAGTCTGGACATTAACATTTGAACTATTATAAGTCCATGTATTTGTCATACACTAAATAAAATAAATCTTTAATTATAGAAAATCAATGGAATTGCCATTATCAGTTATTGAACATTGTCTTATATTGATTTATATCTCACTTTCCCGTAGTAGCTCAAGATGACTTATATTGCATTATCTCCTGGTTTTCCACACCAGGAACATGAAGTAGGTTGGGCTTTGAGTTACTGCCTTCAGATCAACAAGGGAGTTTGCATGTCTGAAAGTGGACTTGAACTTAGTCCCAACCTAAGGTTAGGTTTATATGTGAGATTGACAATACGATAGTATTTGATGAGCTTCATCTTATATCTGTTAACTGGTTTCTAAAAACTGGGCTGTATGATGTTAACTGTTCAGTGGTTGAAATGCTGTAGTCCTTGTTTCTTTCTTGATCTCATGCCACGTGCACCTTCCAGCAACCAAAACATTTTTTAACCTGGCGTAAATGACCCATTTTAATATACTGTGGAAGTGATATATACCAAATGAGAAATTGATTTTTAAAATCTATGTTGTATTTATTTATTTTATAGACGGGGACATTTTTGTGCCAAGAACCTCACTTTTTTTTTTAAAGATTAAGGACTTCATTGTAGGTGAAGCCAGTTCATGGGAGCTTGGTTTTTGGGTTTTTTAAAAAAAGTTTAGGGATTTTTAAAAAACTAACTTGCCTGCTTTACAGTTTTAATTAGTTTCCGTATGGTAGGAAAATGGGTTGATGGTTTTCAGCATTCAGAAAGGTGATTCTGAGGGCTCGGAGGGGGGATGGGAAGAAAAATGGCTTTCTTTGCAGCTTTGTATTTTCTGGTTGTCCATTCACTTTTGATACAAAGCAATGTTAAAAATATTTGCCTGAAATCTGAAATGATATAATAAAATCTATGCCCTATTTTTCATGTCTGGTATGTCTGATACAACAATGATAAGATGTGGGACTTGAAAATAGAATCAGAGCATCCCGCAAAGCACCATATGCAACTAGTTACAATTCTCAGTGATGTTAAAGTCGAGCAGTGAGACGCCAGTTCAAGAAACTGACTAAGATTTAGTTGTGCATATTATTTAGACAAAGCCATCTTTTGTTTGTAGACCTGACAAGAAACAGTTTATGTACAGTGGTACACAATGTTGACCTAGTTGATAGTACTGTATACTTACATTGCCAATTACTTTCAGGTAGCAGTGGAAAAATGAAATTTCTCTCCTTTTCCTTTCCTCCTAGAATCGTAACTAGTTGCAGTTAACACCTGGTCATCCCATCTATCCTGGTGAGGGTGGGAGGTTGGCAGTTGGAAAGGTGAGTGTACAGAAAATGGTGTGAAAAGTGAAACTGGTCTGATGTTGAGAGCTGGTCAGAATCACACCTATACCAGGGTTTGTTGGCCGTTCTATTAGATTGCTTCTTGTGTAATGGGACCCTTTTTCTGGGGGACAGACAGCAAGCAATGGGTTTTATGCAGGAGAAGAGGGCAAACAAGGACATAGTGATAGTGAGGGGCATAGGGAGTAGTGGCCTGGTCTTGGGGAAGGGGCCTCTGTCTTTAGTACAGGTGCTACATTTCAACCCCTGGGGTGCATCAATCCCTGGGCCTGGTCATCAGTCACAAAAATGGACTGTTGTGCTTCTTTTGCAACTTTTCAGGATATATTGTGAGAAGTCTTAAACATAGTTTATTTTGACTGGTTCTGAATATAAAGGATAGAATGTGTCTTTGCTCAATCAGAAATCATATTGACAAAGCTGTAGAGTGCTAGCAAGACAATTAAAATAGTACTTTTTCAAGCATGCGATGTACAGATATTTGTTAACTTGCTGGGTGCTTTTCATCTTAGTAAAAATAAGCTGCAATTTACCTTTGGAGGAAAGGCAGCTCAAGCCAAAGAAACAAATTCCATAAGTGCCTAGCACTGTGCATTTTTCTTGAAGTGGGAACTTTTGATTACTTCCTAAATTAGTTCTTCCCCCCACACTGTTCTTACAAATGAAACCACCAACGTCCAGGATTAAATTATCGGGCAGCTAATACCAATTATAGAAAATAAATGAAGCTTGGAGCCAGGTCACCATTGCCCTAGTGTATTGTCAGCAAAACCATTAAAATGAAGGGGGTTGTGTTGCCCCTTGTGAACAGTTGAATTCTTGGCTTCAGTGGGAGATGAAGAATGTGGAGCGTCTAGTGAAAGTTAAGCTCGCTTGAAACTGGGACATAGGACAAAGGCAGTGAATAATTTGGCCTATACAGTTCCATTTAATTTTCATTCCAGTAGTTCTCCCAATTTTCTGGACAGATTCATCTTTTCTTTTTCTTTTCTCTTTTTTCTTCACTCACTGCTTACTTAACCCTACTCCCCAAAGAAAGAGAAAATGTATTCAGGGATTCAGAGCAACTTGGTTAATAAAAAGTGCTGAAAGTCAGTTTCTTCTTCTCTACTGCTTCCTCCCTCCGTTGTTAAATTTGATAGTATGACTTTCATTCTTTTTGTCTTTCAGAGTAGAGAATGTGTGAACTTGAAGGAGACCGTGCTGGAAATGGTGGAAAGGTTAAAGTGTAAGTGTGCAGACCCCAAAGTGAGTTAATTAAGTAAATATACCCACTGACCTTTTTATTTTCTATTATCCTTGAAAAAAGATGCACTGTTTTGGAAACAATTATGTGCTCATTACGGTATGATCTAATTAAGTCTGCCAGTTAAATAATAAAGCTAGCTACATATGTGTCTACAGATAAGTTACCCCCTCTTTTACTATTTTGCTCAAAACAACACAATAATGTTATTTTTTAAATTATTGCTTTATACCATGTATATCTAGTAATAAAGTTCTGCATATGTTATAGACTAAAGGGCTACTTATGAACATGTAATTATTATGCCTTTTCAGATATGGAATCCATCTTTAATCCAGATGTATATTTCAGAAACCATTTCTAACTCATACTTGTTTTGTTAAATCTTATTTCATGAAAAAATAAATAGTAAAAATTGATGCATGCCATGAAGCCTCCTTTAGAAATTATCACTGAATTGTAATATTTAATGTGATGAAAAGTGAAAAAATTTAAATACATGGAAAGCAATTGTAATGATGGCATTGCAAAACTTTACTTTGATTTTTTTTTTAAATTAATCTAAATTCAAGCTAATGTTTATCAAAATTTCACCTCATTTTGAATTTGTCTTTTTCTTTTTTGAAATGCAACCTGCAACTTGTCATTTATAAATTACATATGGTCTGGATTTGACAACCATTATTTGTTCCCTCTTGCTGCTAAGAAGTGGAACATATGAGCTTTGTACTTGAGCACTAGAGATGTACATCGATGCATTATTATTTTTATATTGATCATATTGATGTAATTGGATATCATGTATATTACATGTTCTTATGTATATTGCATGTATGTTTGCTTCTCATTAAAAATTCTTTGTAGTGCTAAATATCTATCAGGTAGGCATATAAGCAAGGAGAAGAAAAGAGTTATGAGAATAATTGTTTATTTGAGCAAATACAGTTCAGTAAAAGGAAAAAATTATCTAGAATTACTAGTGAAACTAATTTATGATATCTGGATTCATCTCATGGGTTGACTTTTGTGGATCATGGTGTTGATTTTAATATATTGCATTTTTTGGCAAAATTACAGATGCAATTTACTGATTAGAATTAATTGTAAATATTGAAAATATCAGGAATTATTAGTCTTCAGCTTTTGTTGTTAATTGAAGTGCCTAAAATTTGAACTGCATCTCATATAGCTTGAAAATCAAATTTCTTTTGTCCTTTTTCTAGGAGAAAAATGATAGGTTAATGTTTTGCAGAAAAAGGCTAGAGAACCAGATAATAAAGCTTACACGCTTTCTTGATAGATGCTAATTTACAGCCCCACAATATTACATTTTGAGGATAGAATTATTCTGTCCTACATACTGTCCCACATATGGTGTACATGTACATCTATTGAACCTGATCTTTTTCATTATTGTCCAGCTTTATTGCAGGTTGTCTTTGGTGTGTGCCTGAATAAACATTTCCCAAGCATGATTTCCATAGTCTCTTGAGTAAGGTTTCTTGACAAAAAAACATAATGTTATAAGAATTTTGCTTACTGAACTATTTCATATTTAAAATCAATGTACAGTATTTTAGTAGATGTTAGAGTAGATACAATTTTTTTTAATCTTTGAGCAGCCTTTCTATGACATGGCAGGTCTCTTCACCAATAACCCAGGATTTGAAGATGGTTGTTTACCCAGCAGTCTCCTTCATCTTTATCAGTGTAAGAATTAACTTTTACATTGCCTACATTTTTTTGAAAGTTGTATATGTGAAATACAGAAAGCAAGAAGAGTTAGAGTCAAAAGTGAATGGATGCTGAATGAATGCTGATTGAATTTACAAAATTGGGTAACTATGAAAAAGTTCTTTTGGGGTTTGGTTTGGTTACATAGCGAGAATGAACAAAGCCTAAACTGCAGAACTAATACTTGATGGAAGAATAAGTGTTTAGAGAGGAAGGGGAAGACTAGAAAGGATTTATCAGATTTCACAAAAAGAGACAACCTACAACATATGAATTGTTGTTTGGATGTGATGGAAATAAGAAAGTTTGCAAGGACAAAAAGATATGGAGAGTTATAATGAATGAACTAAGTGCAATTATATTTTCTCTTGCCTTAAATTAATTTTTTTCCAGTTCTTTTCTCTGGAATGGAATTGTATGAAGAGTATATGCACATATGTTTGTAAAGCCCAATATGCTTCAGAAAAATCTTCAGTCTGAAATATTGTAGTTCATGCCTTTTTTTTTTGCAAGTCTGCATCAATATTTACTAAAGAGAAAGTTCATTTACGACATCAACACACATTTTTCCATTCATAAAAACATCCCACTGAATTTTGCAGGAATTGCATAGAAAGAAAATTATTTAGTCTCCTGGTCCAAAATGTACGTTTTCAACCTGTTTTGTAACATTTGTTCTATATTCAGAGTGTTCTTAAAAAGAAGCCATTGTTGTTATATGTGTGCCAGAACAATAGCTGAGTTGTGCAATTTCTGTAGTCTGCCTTCTCTCAGTATTATGAAATGGACTTTTGGCTCAGTAAAGTCAACTTGAGAAATGCTGTCACCGAGGTCAAGATAATGGCAACTGTATAATACAATATCATGGACTGCGGTAAAAGATTTATGAGTCATACAATTGAATTATGCTGAGCATCTGTATAGAATTAATAAATACAATTTACTGTATGTGCTGCTTATATTAGGCCTGCCAACTGATTAAAAGTGTTTTTTTTTCATCAGTAAAAAGCAAGGCAGTTAATCTTTGACATCCATACTTCTGTTAATGAATTCACTATATTAAGGTAGAAGATATTTATAGAATATTAACTAATGAGATAGTACTATTGTTACAGCAGTAGAAAAATGCACACATATATTTCTTTTAAATATCTATCACAAAACTTTTTTCTAAAGAGGACATACCAGAAATAATGAATCGTATTTCAAGAACATAATTTACTTCAAAAAATCAATAAAACCCCTATAACTTATTTTTTATAAATAACCTAATGTAGAAATGCCTCAAGAGAGAAAAATCACATAACCCCATGAAAAGCTTGTGGGTAGCCTTCAGTTTTAAAATGAGATTTTTCCATCTTAGATTCTTGTCTGGGGAACAAATTTCACTGCTAGTCCAATGTTCTATGTTTTCAGTCCTCTTTTGCAATATATACATACAGTTTTGGGTTTCTCTTCAGAAATGCTTTGCAATGTTATCAACACATAGGTTGTAACTCTTGAATTACGTCATTAATGTGTCCAGTAAAACAACCAATGCATGGGATATTGCTTTACGATTTCCTTCACGTATATTTAGAAATGCACACATCAAAAGCAATGGCTTCTTCACTACAGAAAATAATATAATCTGAAAATAATTTCAACTGTTATCATTTATATTACATGTATCCATCTTAGTGACTAATCTTAATAAAGTAGATATAAGTAGAAGATATATTTTAATTTTAATTGATAAGAAAATATATAGCATGTTGCATTAAATTACTAACATTAATATTACTGCAATATAAATAATATTACTGTAATATAAATAATAATATTACATTTGGGGTCTTTCCACACTCAGTTTCTGCCCAATGTTATCGTACTGAGAACAATATTACATTTCACTATATTGGTACTGTTTTTTTTCTCAAAACTTTTCATTCTTCTTCCTTGATAAAAACTTGGAAATCTAAGTTTTTACATGCTACTTGATTTATGAAATCATTAATTTATTATTAGACTTGGTTTCATAGCCAAATGTATAGAATGGATTTGGCATTTTTTTCCAGTTATTGAGACTTTCCCAAGGACCTGAGATAGGCAGATGTTGTTTTATGGTGTTAAAGGTATGATGTTACAGGGTGTAAAGCAGCATTTTACAGTTGACTGATAGCAGTTTTGTCAGTGCTGATGGTGTTCAAGTGGTCTCCAGGTGCTTTGGGATTGCACCCAAAATGATTATTATTCATTTATTTATTAAATTCATTCATTTATTAAATTTATATACCGCCCCCTCTCCCTAAGGACTCGGGGCGGTTCACAGCAGATAAAATACAAATATAAAATACAAGATACACAATACAAATTAAAATAGATTATTACTATTGGTACTGTCTTTGCTATATCTATTTGTTGGTCTTTGTATTTTGTGGTTTACTCTAGTATTTTCTCTTATATTTTGCTGTTGGCAATGTCCACTATCCAACCTTTTTGTCTTTCTTATTAACAGTTATTACTTTGGGGCATTATGTGGCAAGTGTTTTTCTGTTTGAATTCTAAAGTCCTGGAGCACTTTAATGTTTTCATTTTCTATTACTTTTTCTATGTTGTGGTCCCACCAGTTCTTGCATGCAAATGATATTTTTTTTATAAATTCCTGTAGCCCTTGAGTTATGATAGTAATGGAATCTGCCTATTACAGTTCAAGTCATGACAGTTGTAAATCAGCCCCCCCCCTACATGAGTGACTTGATTTTGCATCCTTTTTTGCTGTGGTCAAAGCTATTGCCACAGTCATTAAGTGACCACAATGGTTGTTAAGTGAATGACATAGGTTCGCTATGGCCAGATTTATGAAAACTGGAGTAAATGCTGGGTTTCAGCAAAATGTCATAGAACACAGTCATGTGACTGCAGGACCCTGCAAATGGTCATAAATGTCTATTTTTTCACTATTTTAAGTATTCTAGATACCAATTAGGATAAGGAAAGTAACTCTCTTATTGGAATCCAGTCTTGCTATCCAGATTTCTCAGCAAAATGAACACATGTATGTTCTTACCACCTTTAACACATTTCCTCATTTTGAATTTTTAGGTTCCTAAGACTGTTTTGGTATTTAGAAGAGGAGAGAAGTGCAAATAATTCCTGATCACTTCTTGTTAATAAATGATAGAAAAAACAAACAAACAAAACCCACTAACACCCTGGGCAATAATAATGGTAGGTAAATATATACATTTTCACAGATATTTTTTTTGTGTGAAGTAGCATGTCAAACTGGGAAAGCTTGATAGATTTAAATAGATGGCTATTTTCTCTTGAAAAGAGATTTGCACAGAAAATAACAACAAATATGCATATCCCATAAATTTAAAAAGTGCAAAACCACCAAACTGCTTCCTTGCCATTTGTCAAAAATTCCCTTCTGTTTTGAAATAATGTTTAAATCAAATCCTCTTTCATCAAAATTGAATGAGAACTAATAATGGAAAATGATGCAGAATTTCTATGTTTCACATTACAGTTGGATACAGCCTGACTGTGTTGTTAAAGACACTCTGATTATATTTTAAAAGCTTCTCTCCTGTGTAAATAGCTCCGATGTTCCTTTTTAAAAATATAATTTATGCCATTTATGTAAATATTATTATAACCCTAAGACCTCAGCTATGATAGATTTTAGCAATCTACCATCTAGTTGAATTTTGATACCGTTACAATGTTCTTTTTGTAATTCATTGTTATACTGTAAGCTTGAGGAATCTTTTCCGGCAAGTGTTAATTGTCTTGGAAGAGCAGTTTAGACAGAAACAAACTGTTTCAGTGTCTGCTGTTCTAGCTTTGACTTTTATAATCTGGCTCTGAAAATCCTCTGGTGTTTTTGTTCCTGTTGCAGTTTTCCCACTTGTGTTATATAAGATTTGATTAATCCAAATGCTGAAGTCCCACAAGCTTTGTAGCTATTTTTAGCATTATAATTGTACAAAGGATTGGTGAAGATTTATGGTTTCTTCTAATAAAATACTAGCTGCCTTTTGGTATATTGGACTTGGATAGATTCCAGCAACTGCATCTGAAATGCCTCATCTTTAATAGATGCCATGTCTGAAATAGATTTTTGGTTCTTTAATTAAAACTTCTGTGGCTTGGAGAATCTTGAATGAAAATACATACTAACTGGTTTTGATCACGGGAACAGCTGTTCCCAAATGTATCCAGTATAGTCCTTCAGACCTGTGGAACAGATTTGGGATATGATAGAGGGAAGAGGAAGAATCTGCTGAACTGATGAATGCTATTCTATTCTGTCCATAGTGACATTGAATATGATCCCAGTAATCCACAAGGGACAGAACATGTCCAATTTAAATTGATGTATCCTTTAAAATGATACCTGCACTTATTGTTTATGGACTGAAATGTTATGTTAAATCATCTTCCCAAGTCTCAAATAATGTAGTATTAAATATTATGGTAGGAATGGGGAACCTTGGGCTGCTTTTAAATGAAATGTATTTCTCAAACTCACAGGTACTTACAGTGCTCCAAGTGTCTACTCTGCTTTGCCTACTTCATATCATTTGTTTTTAAGACAGAGGAAGGATGAATGAAGACCATGCTGGGTTTGTGAAGACTAGTATGAGCCTTTTGAAGCTGAGCTTATGATTAAGCTAGTCCTAACTGGTTGCTTCTGCCAGTGGAGGTCTTTCTTTTTGGCACAGGGAATCTGGAAGCCTGCTGGAGAAGATGAGGGAGAAGAAAAGCAGCTAGGGATTCAGTGTAGTCTAATGGTGGGAAAGAATCTGGTGAACGGATTGGATTTAGTTCCTCATCCCACATTGTATTATAAATATGTCTTTTGGTGGTGTAAAAAATGGACTATAATTGTCAGATTAAACTGCCAATCTTGGAAACTACTTACTTCACTTCAGAAGTGAAAGTGAAACCTGCATAAATGTTTTAATGTTATTAATATTTTGATCTCTCCATACACAGAACACTTTTATGAATATTTGAATACCTATATAAAAAGGACAATTTTTCACAGTCACTATCTCCTTAATCCACAGAATGCTGCATTTTTGTTAGCAGTGTAAAGAGCTAAGTCACCTTGCCCAATTATCCTTGCAAAGATATGGCTATGTTGTTATCTTCATGTTTCTTTACAAAAAAAGGCGAGCCCTCAGAACTGCTTGTCCGCTTCACTTTGCACTATTTTAAGTCTCCAGCAATATCCTCGGCCAAATGGTGATTCATTTATGCAAACAGATAATTTTGAGAAAAATTCTACATTTGACAAGCCAAAATAAGACTGTCAGGAAATTTTTCCCCTAGGGCAACCCCCCTTTATATTTCCAGTGCTAGATTGCATTTGACATTTAATTTAAAAATCCTTGGTATCCACTCATGAGTCTTTATAATAACAGGGATAAAGCAATTGAGACCTGCTTATGACAGAGCCTTTATGCTTCAAGGTGTCCCCATACTTCAGAATTTGCCAAAGTGCCTTATTTGCATTAAAAGAAAACCCTCTTGACCTTGAAATGAGGAGTAAGGGAACAGCTCCAAAAGGATTTAATAAGAGAACTGATTATCTGTATCTTGGAAATAACACTCTGATCAACCTGCTTCAAATTTGGGGCTGTATCACTTATGCACACATATGTACAGGCAAAGCAAGAATGCTTCAGCAAAAAAGGCTATGTTCTGAATATTCAAACCATTAAATCAGAATCTTCCCAACATAATTACTTTCCATGTGCATGTATATTCATCTGTGGTTGAGCAGCCATAGAAAACATTGATACGGACTTTGTTTCCTGGGAGAACCAAACTGTGAACCCCATGACCTTGTCAAACAATGAAATATAGAGTTGGTCATATGGGAGAATTCCTTAGGACATCTCATGCCATGAAAGCAAACTTGATTGTGGCTGTATTGTAAACATACAGAAAACATTGCTCTTCATTTAAGAGAACTCAGAATTTCCCAAATGGGTTCCCTATGAAAACAAGCACAGGATCCAATAATTTAGAAAATAAAAATAGTTTGATTCACTAACACTTGAAATCAAACACTCCTTTTGTTGTGGTTCTTAAAATATGCTAAAAATATGCAAAAGGATCTTTTGCCTCCCTACATCAATCTTAGCTATCCCATTCTTCAGTGATTTTTCTTAAGGTAAAGCTGACTTTCCTGATTGATCTCTGCAGTTGTGGATATTGGATCTGAACAAAGCTGTTTCAGGTTGATACACTTACATTGTTATATTTTCCCCAAAGTGTACTGGATTTGTCTGGAAACATCTCTTTTGCACCAGAAGAATATATCAAAATGATTTCTTTTTGATCTTGTTCTTGGGGAAGAAAGCTTCCTTTGAAGCCTAACTGGAAAACTCTATTTTTGTCTTAAGATCAAACAGACAGTTCTAGACATGTTGGTTGACCACCAGAGGTAAATCACCTTTTTAAAAAAGCTTTTTGTTCTTTGTTAAACATATTTACATCTCTGTAAGTTAGCTTGATATTTTTGTTGAAGTACAGTGGTACCTCCAGATACGAAATTAATCTGTTCCAGGGTGGCCTTTGTAGCCTGAATTTTTCTTATGTTGAAGCAGCCCATTCAGCCAAAATGTGGTTTTGGCTCCCCCCTCAGGCCGACAAGGATTGTGTTTTTCGTATCTTGGAATTTCTTCGTATCCTGAAGCAAAATAGTTTTCGAGAGACCCTTCGTATCTTGGATTTTTCGTAACATGAAACATTCGTATCTAGAGGTACCACTGTACCATCAAACAGCAAATGGATAATTCACTAATGAGTTACAGAGTAGTTGTCAAAAGTTACATTCATAATGAAACAAAATTGCTCATTAAACAAATGGACTGGTGAATGGATAAATTGGAATTCTTTGAATTGATTCATGAGTAGCAAGCCTTGTTTTAACTTGAATAATAGCTTGGTTGTACTGTATTTTAAGGGATTGCTTTATGGTAGATTCTCTTTCCCTTAATGATGTTTGCTTTTCTAGCAATAAACAAAATATGGGTGAATATGTAAGAGTGACTATATAGCATGTCAGTGGTTGCATTAAAAAAACCCTTACATTTAAAACTAATAATGCAAATCAACCTTGCAGCAAATCATTCTTCAGTCTTGGTATTATTCACCCTTGGAAAGCTTTATTAAGGGTTTTTTTTTAAATCAAAAAATTCAAATTCAAATTTATTGGTCACATACACAGTCATACATGGTACGTTATGCAGTGAAATGCTTATGCGACCACCCATGACCGCAGGTAAGTTAAGGTAAAAGGGAGGGTTGGGTAGGAAATAGTTAGGGGTAGTTGGGAAGGTGGGAGTTAGATGCAGCCATGGTTCTTGTGGTCCTGAGTGTGCTTGTGGTTCCTGGTTTAGTGTCCGTATTGCTTGTGGAAAGAAGCTTTTCCT
>JAEANM010015800.1:0-13497 GCA_017656035.1 Myanophis thanlyinensis
TGACACTCTTCTGTCACACAACACTCCTGACACCTTTCTCCACCCATTCCAACCCACCTGCACTCACCTCTTCACCTGTTTTCCACATTCCCCATTGCACTGGACTGTTGATCCCAAATACTCCTGCACCTTCTTGATGTCAGCTCCCTGTAACCTCACTGTTCCACTTCTCTCCTCGTTTACACACACGTATTCTGTCAACCTCTGTAGTTGCTATAACACTGCACATTACTCTTGTTTTTAAAGGACACTTCTCTTCCATTCGTCAGGCATCTTCTCACTCTCTAAAATCCTGTTGAACAAACTAAATAGAAACTCCACTGCTGTCTCACCTATCCACACTTCCACAGGTATGTCATCCAGACCAACAGCCTTTCTGCTCTTCATTCTCCTCACCTTCCTCACCTCATCCTTACTAATCTTTGCTACTTCCTGCTCTACAATATTCCCCTCTTCTTCCCCTCTCATTTTCCTCATTCATCAGTTCCTCAAAATACTCCTTCTATCTTCTCTGCACACTCTCCTCACTTGTTAGCACCTTTCCACCTCTGTCTTTAATCA
Source organism: Myanophis thanlyinensis (assembly GCA_017656035.1). Lineage (NCBI taxonomy): Eukaryota > Metazoa > Chordata > Lepidosauria > Squamata > Homalopsidae > Myanophis > Myanophis thanlyinensis. Next base: position 562 of record JAEANM010015800.1, read on the forward strand.
CCCTTATCTGTTGCATATCCTTTCTATCTCTCTGTCTTGCTAATCTGTACAAGTCCTCACCTTCCCTCGTGTCTAACATGGCATACAACTCATCATATGCTTTCTGTTTGGCCATTGCTACCTCCCTCTTCACTGCAATGTTTTGTAATCCTGTCTACTGTCTTCAGTCCTTTCTATGTCCCACTTCTTTTTAGCTAGTCTCTTCCTCTGGATGCTGTCCTGTACTTCCTCATTCCACCATGTTTCCTTATCTTCTTTCCTCCTTCCAGGTGATACACCTATCACCTTCCTATCTGTCTCCCTGAGAACTTCTGCTGTAGTTTTCCAGTCATCTAGGAGTTCTTCCTGACTACCCAAACCTCTTAACTTCTGCCTGAATTCCTCACAACATTCTTGCAACTTCCCTCACTTGGTCTTCTTCTTTATCTTTCCTCTCCTCTTCTTCCTGACTGAGTCATCCTACACACCATCAATCAATGCTATCTGGCTACACTCTCTCCTACCACCACTTTGCAGTCATTAATCTCTCTCAGATTGCCTCGTCTACATAGAATGTAGTGTATCTGCATACTCCTACCTTCACTCTTATATGTAACGCTATGTTCCTCCCTTTTCTGGAAATAGGTGTTAACTACAGCCTCTTAGCAAAGTCCACCTCTCCTTCTAAGTTCCTTTCTTTAACCCCAAACTTGTCCATCACCTCCTTGTTACCTCTGTTCCCCTCACCAATATGCCCATTGAAGTCCGCCCCAATTACTACTCTCTCCCCTCTGGGAATACTCTCCATCACCTCATCTAACTCACTCCAGAAGCTCTCCGTTTCTTCTAACTCACACCCTACTTGTGGAGCATAACTACTGACTACATTCAACATTACCCCTTCAATTTCTAGCTTCAAACTGTCTGACACTCTTTTTACCTCTAAAACATTCCTCATGAGCTCCTTTTTCAGGATCATTCCTACTCCATTTCTCTTCCTATCCGCACCATAATAAAACAATTTGTATCCCCCTCCAATACTATGCACTTTGCTACCCTTCCACCTGGTCTCCTGCACACACAGTATATCTACTTTTCTTCTCACCATCATGTCTGCCAGCTCTCTATCTTTCCCTGTCATTGTGTCAATGTTAAGAGTCCCTATTCTCAGATCTATACTCCTGCCTTTCCTCTTCTCTCTCTGTCTACGAATCCTTCTGCTTTCTCTCCTTCGACCAACAGTAGTCCAATTTCATGCGAATGATCAGGGTGATTTTTTTTTCTTTTACTCAAAAGTCTATAATTGTTTTCTAGTCAGTGATAAGTGTTTTCTCTAATCAAATAGATCAACTTGGCCATCTCATCAAGTTCTATCATCATCAAATATTTCTCCAGTGTAGGTATTGCCAAATCTTTCCATCTTTGTACATCTTTGACTTGTTTTCAACTATTTATCCATCAGTTCAAAGAAAAAAAATCTGGTTTCAATTATATATTAATCTTTAAAATCCTGTAAATCAGTGTATGCACCTGAGCTTTTTTGCACATTCAGAGTAGATGTTACTGTTTGAGTCCCCTACGAGATATATAGCTCACAGAAATATACTGTATTTTTTGGTGTATAAGACACACTGGAGTATAAGATGCACCTAGATTTACAAGAGGAAAACAAGGAAAAAGAAGTTTTTGGTCTCTGTGCATCTTATCTCCCCCCTCCCCAGTCCCCAGAATTATTTTGCAGGTCTCTAGAACCTCCTGTGCGGCCTGTTTTCACACACACACACCCAAAAAGGGCCCTTTTTTGGGTGAAAACAGGCATGTTTTTGGCTTCCCAACCCCACTTCACTTCTTGTATTCCCTGTCCCCAACCCCCAGAAGAATTTTGCAGGCTTCCGGAACATCCCTGTGCTGCCCGTTTTAGCAAAAAAACGCCCCCCCCCCTTTGGCGAAAACGGGTGTGTTTCTGGCTTCCCAACAGCACTGCATGTCTTGTATTCCCTCTTCCCAACCCCCAGAAGCATTTTGCAGGCTTCCACAACATCCCGGTAAGGTCTGTTTTAGCCAAAAAACAGCCCGTTTTTGGCAAAAACAGGCTGAGTGCGGGGTTCTGGATGCCTGCAAAATGCTTCTGGGGTTGGGGAGAAGGAATACAAGATGCACAGGGGGGGCTTGAGAGGTCAAAAATGTATCAGTTTTTGGTGAAAACAGGCTGTACAGGGGAGGCTTGTGAGGTCCAAAACAGCTGTATTTGGTGTATAAGAAGCACCATAATTTTCACCCACTTTTTTGGGGGGGGGGTGGTACAGTACATATTTTCCACAAAGAAATAAGCACACACACTTTGTATTAAAAACATTTCCAAAATCTGAATTAATGTTAAAAATGAAGTATGAGGTTTCTCAAATTTGTAAAACAAACCTTATTGATCTCATTGTTGCAACAGTTGACTTCTTCTTTGAACTTTAAATCAATCATGTTAAAATCTCTCTGATCTTTCTGAAGATGGGCATCCTGCCATTTACTTCGAAGTTCTTCAGAGGATGAGGTTTGGGACAGGTTAAATGCAGCTCTAATGGCCTGAAAAGTTCAATTTTTTTTTTTTTTTAGAGAAACGTAACACTACTTCTTGATGAAGACAGACCACCACACTCCAAAGATTGAGCTTACCTTTATACCACACTTGGTACTTTCCTTAATGATGTTGCACCTCTTCCGGTCTGCTTTATATTTGACCAAAATATCCTCAACTCCTAGGATAGAAAAAAATCCTTTCATCTGAGGTTTTAGAAAAGTAATGTATTTTATTTTTATTATTGTTAATGTTGTAAGTAAGCCACCTTGATACAATCTACATTACTCCAAGAGAGATATAAATATTTGCAATAATTGATGCTATGACGATAAGCAAAGTCATATAATAATGCATCTCAGAGCCAATCTGGAGAGAGCGGCACAAAAATTTAGTAATAAATAAACAGTCTCAGATTTCTTTTTATTTATTAATATATCTGCTATTGCATAAGCTTTGACAAATTATTTGAACAAAATCATACATTTTTCTGTTTTGTTGTTTCTCATTATTTTCCAATTTTAAAATACATTTTATGTTGTAGTTCTTTTGCTGTATTACATAGAAAGTTTTCTTGCTACTGAAAATATTAGAATTATCTCTGGAAAATATTCTTTCTTCTTGCAAAATATTGACATTATGGCTGGAAGTAGCTGCTAGAGTGTCAAGCCAAGCAAGGTTATGCCACTGGCTTGTAGTTCCCAAGTGTGGAAAATTGCCATCAGTCACATTTATCAGAGTTGTTTCTCCAGCTGTTATTTAACATATATAAACTTAGAATCTCTTAGTTCTTCAAGATAAGATCTTGCAATGTTTGGCATCAGGATGCAGCTATTTTTTGGCTCTATATTTGTTAAATGTTTAGAATCACATATACATACTTTAGACAGACACACAAACAAATGAATGAATGGATAAATATATACAGAATGTGTGTGATGACCTCGAAGTTCTGTTGATCTGGGATGTGAACGTGCATGTACAGGAGGCAATGTCATTACCAAGACAACAGTCACACAAATGGGCTTAAGCCCATTCCAATAACTAATTTGAGAAAATGCTTTAGGCAGGTCCCTCTATCATTCACAAAGTTAAAGTGAAGGAGGGGTAAACATATTCAAACTTGTGATGCAACGATAAAGTACCATGTCACATGACCATATTGGTTAGTGACTGCAATCCTACCGCTGTTGTTATGTGAAGACCTCCTCACAATCAGCTGTTGGCTTCCAACAACCACAGTAAGAGGGCGAACAAGCAGAAAGTTGCAAGTTTCAGATGGCTGACAAATGGGCCAACAGGTAGACAAGTAACTTTTCCCAGGTATAGAATGTTATGTGGATTGCAGGTCCGATGCAAGAGACTATCGGTGGTTGCCAGGCTTGAGCAGATGTGCAAGAATGGATCAGTGGCTGGAAGGATGTAAGGGTGATGGGGCTGAAACTGGCTGTCAGTTATGGGAGAATGCAAAGATGGCCAGTATGGCATAACACAAGGGGGCTGGGAGTGACTGTTACCAGTTGGGGTGGACCACCTAGCAACTTGTGACCTTCCCCACTTGTTTCTCTGTTGACTTTAGTTTTGGGAAATTGGCAGGAATGATCGCACATGGCAGTCATATGACATGACATGCTGTAACCGTCCTAAGCACAAAAGTTGCTAAGCACCTAGATCATAATCATCTGTGTGCAGAGAACTGATAGTACAACTAATTCAGCACAATTCTGAAAGGTTGTTAACTGAGTACAGTCTGTATATGGAATTGGTTGCTTAGTCTGATTTATCTTGTAGGTCCTAAAGTAATTGGCAGTGGGATTGCTCTAATTAAGCAATGTGACCATAACATGTGACATGATGTGACCACATTGCTTGGTGATGGCAATCCAGGCAATCTGGTTGTCTTCATAACATTAAAACATACAAATCATAAAGTGGGAAGTAAAGGGAATTAAGCATGGAGTGCCTTAGGGGACTGATCCCAGGAGACATGGTGCAGACCACATGTAAGTCAATGGGGGCCATAATGAGGGTCAAGCTCAGGGAGGGCAAGAAAAGAAGGTATGGAATGTGTGCATGTGTGTGAGAGAAGGGAGGATGGGAAAAAAGAGCACATGATGCATGTACAGAGAGCTGAGGAAGGAAAGGACTGGTGGTTTCAAGAACAGGGTGGTTGAGGAAGGAGGACACCAGTGCATGTGAGTGACGTGGGAAGAAGGGCATGGTGAATATGAGCAAAGAAAAATTGGGTTGGGGGGGAGTTACCACAGCAACTTGGGCCCTTCCCTGCCACCTTCCCCACTGACCTTGTGGGAAGCCAGTAGAGAAGATTCTGCCTTATTTTTTTTTACGTAACACTTCTTACTCTTTTCTCTTTTGCATAATGTTGCTTACCCCAGTTTCAAGGATGAAAAGGATTAGTTTTACTCACCCATTGTAAAACCCTTGTAGAACTGTAGGTAGGCAGTGAAGATTCGAGCCAAAGCGGTTAGCAATTTTCCACTAGTCTCACCTCCATAAACCTCATGACAGCAGTGAACTAAACCATAGGCTGAGCTCCCATACTGAGCTTTATCCAAGACCCCACAGAGCAATTCTCCATTTCTAATAAGAACCTGTCAGATGCAAAAGACATTAACATTAAATCTTGCCTACATTTAGACTGAAGTTGTTCAAATTCATTCATAAAAATTTGTATATCTATTTCTATTTTGAATAAATAAATAAATGCTCCAGTTTAAAAAAAAAGGCTGAAGATCTAAACAAATAACTGCAAAATAAAAAAGATTAATGAAACCATTACATTTTAATCATGGAACAGATTTTTCACTCAGCTGGCTGGTAAGCAAGGTCCTTCAAATTAAAAGGATAATGCCCTCCTCCAAATTCTGGTAAAGTTTCATGTTGTGGCAGCCAAGATCCAAAATACCCTCAGAATAGATTTCAATAGCCATGAAGTTCATTTGGCTAGCACCAATAGCTCATGTCTTTTCCATGTTTTATTCCTACCTGAGATTCACACATAGAGTCAAGATCCGATGTATGAATTCTACAGGCTGATGCTGTTGTCCAGGCTTTTCCACTAATCTTAGCTTTCCCAGATAGATTTAGTGGAATATGATCTTCTGGAATTACATTTAATAACAAAGTAGAAACAACCTAAAGAACAATACAGGACAGAAATATAGCTTAAACATGGAAGACATACTTCTATATTTATATGCATATTTTTCATTTGTGAAATAACAGCAGAGCGAAACACTTATTGGAGTACATAAATAATTAATCACACAAGTGAAACTGCTATTTCAACATGAAAAGTCATTACAAAATATTGAATATAAGAATGAAAACTACAAAAAGAAAATGTGAAATCTACTCAAAAGGCCACAACTGGAAGAAAAATAGAGGGGAAATGAAATAAACATGATAGGAAATAGGAGAAGGAAAAGCAGGAGAATATGTGAATAAGAAGGTGATAATATCAGTAAAGAATAAAAGAAAAGATAATATGAGAGTTATTAAAAAGTTAAAGGAACCTGGTGTCAGCTCTGTCTCGGTCAAACTTCAAGAAATAAAAACCCTGGATCCATGATATTTGAATACAGGTATTATTTTACTAAAGCATGGCTGATTACAGAAAGTCTAAGCAAGGTCTGATAAAAGACCGCGAAAACCCACATACCAAAAGAAACTAAAATCCCTCCCCTCAACTGTTTGCCCAGTCCATCCAATCCAAAATTCGGCACAGGTCATGCGGCATCTGCAAGGTGGAGCTGGAGATGTTCCTATGTCCCACGGAACGTCCCTCAGACCATGATCTTGACCTGAAGAAAATATGCAGCATCCTCCAACTGCTCCCTCCCCTCCCCCCCATTACTATGGCAGCCGACAGTAAACTAGAAGCAGCAGGAATTATATGGAGAAATTATATGGAGGTTCTACGGAGGCTGACACCTGGTTCAAGATAATAAATGGTAGATTTAATTTTAAAAAGAGAAGCAAACATGAAAACAAACCAACGGAAATGAAATAAAAAACATACAAAGAAACAAAATTAGCTTTAGCTATTAAGTTTCTAAACACAATCAAGAATGTGCTTTAAAAAATCTAAAACAAATGGGATTATGGAGGAGAGAGTAATATTGTGGCTGATTTCAGTCACAACTGGATCAGATTTCATGTTAGGGAGGAAAATAATGGAAATTCTCCAGACTGCTATCTGTATATTATTATATTCATAGATATTAAATTACACCAGAAAACCTGGGTAATTTGGGTAATCTTTCAAGCTGCCTAATTCTGTTTTTCAACTAACCAATATTGCTGGTACATTTTTTCATAAAATTAAGTCAGAATAATGTAAGAAATATACCTAAGAGTCAAGATTGAGTGTAAACACATAATACAAAAAACATACATAATGAAGAACGAATTCTTTTATTCTTGGCAATAAAGAGTTCACTAAATACTCGGCTTTGGTGATTGGGCAAGCAGCATTCCATTTATATTTTTAAAAAACAAAGGTATTTTTAACCTACCTGCTTTCCTGTCCATAAGCATCGTGGCTTTATAATAGCTGGAGATAGCAGTTTTACTTTCCCCTTTTTGTCCATCAATCCTTGATACACTAGTTCAACATACTGCTCTCGAGTGAAGAAACAGCCTCGCGTGGTCATGCTAGTACCAGACACCATATGGTCTTGAATCAATCCTGCCAAGGGTTTCCCATCCTGAGGAAGCAAATAAATACATTAGTAGGTTCAGTAGTGGGAGTAAAACAAGTTATTGGAGGAGTGGGAAAATATTAGCAATTTAGCATTAGTATTGTATTTTTTTGGCTCCTAAAAACCAAGAGAATATTGTCTATGAATGGTGACTCAATATGACTCATTGCTGTATGCTAATGTACAAAGTATGGTGCTTACTCGATTTCTTTCTTGGGACAAGCTATGTATTGAGTATTATGGATAACTCAGATTACTCAATGGACTGTTACTTACTTAAGTTTTTTTATTTTTTCTAGCACAAAGAAAGTTATTACTTTTTGCAGAGTAGTAGCTGCTACTCCTCACCTAATGCCAGCTGCATTCCAGAATGGTCTGATTGTCAATTACTTATTGAAAGCTACCTAAGGAAGAACTCTTGACTCTTTGGCACTCAAAACAAATACTCATGACAAAAAGGGCTGAAGATAGATGCTGCTATTGCAATTTGTTTGGTTGTGGTGTTTTTGTTTTGGGCTTTGATTTGTTAAACAAAATTGGAGAGTGCAAGAATTTTCATACTAATGAAAATACTAATAATATAGTATTATATTAAAATACGAATATAGCAACTGCTTTTTCTTCCTCCAACTATATGGACGTTTTTTTTATCTACTAGTTTTTATTTTTAGAGCCTTCAATACATGTATTTGCATGCCCTATAAGATTCAGTTTTATGCACAACCTGTTTTCAAGAACTCTCACAAAAAGTCTGATACATTCAGACTATTTTTATATAGCAGAAACAAAACTAATGTAGGATTTAAAAGGTTTTAATGATTTTAATTTAACACCCAGTTTTAATGTGGACTTTAAATTTTACTGTAATATTAATTTCATCACAGAAAGGGGAGACTATAAAGTGCAAGACAGAATATGCAGTCCCCATAGAGAAGAATACTCTTCAAATAGTAGAACTACTTGACCAAGATTATGCAGGCACAGAAGCACTAGCCCAGAAGTTTATACATGACAAGTGTATAGTTTGTTTGGAGTGCTGTGTAGGAAGACTAAGGCCACCTCTCTCCTGACTATAGTGTGATACCTTTTCCAGATGATACAAACTGACATTGCTGATATGCTCCCATAAGTCCCATGGCACTCCTGGTTATCCAAAGCCAACAACATTTAAAGGAACTAAAAAGATGTTTCCTCCAATAAAATTGTATATGGGCAACCAATATCTTTAGGCTTTGAATTAATTTCTATCCCACAACATGTCTCACTTGCTACATAATCTTTTCAACAGGAGCAGCACCAAAAAACCTAAGGGCAAATCAGACTACACTGAGATCAGACCAGAATGGGCTACATTAGGCTACATCATATAACCAGTTGCAAGCAGGAGACTGAGTGTATTGCAAAGTATCTGCATCAGAGAAAAGACTCTATGGAAAGGCACTGCAGTGCAAAGCTTGAAGGTCTGACTTAGGTTCACTAAGTCATCTGAGGTGTTTTAGCGCCAAAACCCCCAGAAGCAAGAACTCTCCTAAAGTACTGTTCTAGGCTTCCAGGAAACGTGCAGAAGAATAAAGATGAATTCTGACTACAAAATCCTGAAGAGCTGGAAAGATAAGTTTTAATAGATTTTGAGGCAATTGTCCTCATAGCAATTTAATTTTCATATTTAGACTCCAAGAATTATTTAGCTCAATTTATTATAGTCTTATTCTTTATTTTCTGCTTCACAGCAAAGTGATGATTCTCCTAAAAACCGTATTTCTGTTGATAACTGTGGTCTATTTAAAATTGTAATAGTCACTGAGCTGGCTTTCTGTTAGTAATTTTTATTTAACCTTAGACTACTCCATAATTCTATCTGGAGTCTTCGTATGTTATGGAGGGAATAAATTGGATTCTGTCCTTAAAACAAGCTTCATAGGAGGTACTCTGTAAACATCACATTAACCACTCAGCCTCAATCAGAAAGGGCAACTATTCTTGTATATTGAACCTACACCCACCAAACTTTATACAGGGGGAAAACAAAGGGCAATTTTATTTTGACACAATTGTGTGCAAGTATTTTGTTGTTATGACAAAAATTCATGTCTTTTCTTACCATCAAATGAAAATGGCAGAAAAATAATAAAGCTCAGTTTTGTACAAACTCCACTGTACTTAGTAAAGGGATGGTATTTCTAGTGTGGATATTACTCCATACTTTCCAGCACATGTCTCACAAGCCCCTGTGCCATTGGGTGTTTAATATCATTTCATGACATACCAGTCATCCAAAATTACACTCAAGCAAATGCATAGAAATTGGTACCTCATTGAAGGCTCCTCACTTACAACAATTGATGTAAATGACACATCAATTGTTGTAGTCCATACCTACCTTATGATAAAAAAAATCCTGGTTTGTGTAATTACAAAATATATAAATAACACTTCAAGCACTATAGCTCTTTTAAATGAGAAGCATAAATAGCTAATAACAGCAATCTTGCAGAACAGGCTGGCCACTGATTTTATGCTATTCAAAATAGCCCATGAGTGAGAGGAATTTCCAGGTTTGTATTGCTTTAACCTGACAATTCCTTTAAAGTAAAAATACTGTGGAAGATGTAAGGGAACTGCCAAAATAAGCTGCAGAACAAGCCTTAGTACTCCATGAAATTGGCTTACCTTGAGATTATCTGGGATACAGTGGCTGCAAAATCCGACTCTAAATTGACTAGTTCCTCTAGCTGACATTTGATCTTTTCAGAAATTATTTCCAGCTGAGTGAAAACGCTAAACTGTCTTTTTAGACATATATTTTGCCCTTTAAGACGTCAAAATGGGGAGAACTATGAGGAAAACAAGTTCCCGGAGAAGTGCGAGTGGTAGCATGTTAGAAACAGAAAGAATGTGCACTGATTGAGGCCTTGAAGATCTATCTTCTCAGTACCTTATCGAAACTTTTATGGCTACACAACTGCTTTTTTTATTAAGACAATAACTCCCTTTTGAGATAGCAACAATAGAAGGGCAAGAAAATAACCTGAGGCTTTCTAATTATGTAATGTTTAGTCTTATGTCATCTAGTATCTGTATATGTATGACCATCATTTTTTCTTCCTTTCCTAAAATGTACAAATATATATATATATAAATACAAATATAGACAACTATTTTGTCTATTGTGTATTCAGAATAAATTATTACTGCAGTGAGCCTTGATTATTGAATTTTGAATCCTGCATTTGATTCCACAGTAGGAATAACAACAAAACAACAAGAAAAACAATAAAAATGACTAGAGGCAACAAATTTGTTTGCCAAGATCTAATGCATCCTGGCACACTGACAAGCTGTCAAAATCACCATTAATTAAATTCAAAATCACTAAGTGGCTGAAAAACATTATGGAAAATGGCATACATCATCAATGACAATTTATGCCATGTTTAACAATTTACCTTAGGAACCAGATACTGTTTGTCTGTACAGGCCAATACATAGGCTTCGGCTCGGCCCAGCTCATTCTGAGGAAAATGAGCATTCATCTCATCACCATCAAAATCAGCATTATAGGCTTTGCAGTTGGCATAGTGAAGCCTCAGAACTTTCTCTCCAGGCAGGATTCTTGCTCGATGGGCTTGGATGGAGGGTCTATGAAGAGTGGGTTGTCGGTTCAGCAGAAGGATATCACCATTCTTAATATGTCGACACACCTAACAAAAATAAAATTCAATTATATAAATATTTCCTTTCAAAGATAATTAGAAATAGAAATGTACTAAAGCGAAAACCACTCTAAGGAAAAAGCAACAAAGATATTAGACAAACAGCCTCCCAGATATATTGGTATTACAAATCCCAGAACTCCCAAACTGTGTAAGGAAACCTGTTAAGTCATAAGACTTAACAAATGGAGATATCAGACCGGTGAAAGGCTGACAAATGGAACTGCTAAGAGTAATTCAAGACAGTGTTACTTATCTAGGCATCCTTACACCAAGCTCTTTGAGAAAACTCTTTAGGGCCTTATTATTCCAGCATAAAAGCCAGGTAAAAACCTATATTAGGGGTTTTTCATTTCATTAAAGTGAAACTCCAGTTATATAAACTCTCTTTTCTACAAACAAATCTAGAATGCCTGTTCAGCTAATTGAGTATGACATTTTTCATGCTGGGGTATAAGATAGGACTTCTTTTTCATTCTACTTTTTGAAAGAATAAAATAACCTTATGGCTGGATAATCATCTGATTTCCCCTAATTCTGCTTCAATGCTAAGAAACCTAGAACTGAATACAAATTATTTAGCAAAGCTTTATTTCAGCTTGTCCTGAAAACAGTGACAAGCTTTGCTCGTCATGAATTGGAAAGATTATGAAGAGCTATGTAATTAAAACCTGAACAAAAATATCAAAAATAAAAAATAAAAAAATGGAGGAAATACATGGGAAGGATTGCCTGAATGATGTTCTTTGCCTTTCCTCCTACAAAGAAACTACTTCCTAGTAGACCCTCCCAAAATCAAAAGATTAATAAATGCCGTGTGAGAAAAAAAAACATTTGAGGACAAAAATATGGAAGTGACTACATCCCATTTTCATATCAGCAACATAAAACTTTAGGTCCTCAAAGTATCTGAGAATTTATTTTGGCCTAATCTGTTCCAGGTAAAAATGTGAACTAGAAAACACACACAATTTTCAATGTTTCTCTTCCATGTAACATGGAAATTCAATGGAAGAAAGTATTAAATTTTCCATGAAAATCACTTGTTGATATATAACATCCTATCATACTATTACTCAAATACATATTGCTAAAACTTGTAATTCATTTTCTAAAAAGGTGCTTTTTCAGAAGGCAACTAGACTTCCTTTTTAAAAAAAGGAAAAGAAAAAAAAAGAAAAAAGAAAAATAAGAAAGTCCAGTTGTTCCTGAAAAAGCACCTTTGGGACAACCATGACCTAGATGACTGAGAATCTCTACAGATATTTTCTAAAAACTACTGAAAATGTAAAATGAAAAATTCCATATTTGATAGCAATATAGTGAAGCTTAACAACTATAATAGAATGAAACATTCTGAAAGTTGAAATCTCTTCCTAAATTGCCATTTTCTATTCAATATTGCTTACATTCCTACAAAGTATACTAAACTAGCTTTAATTATAGAATACTCCATAGTTGTCATTGAAAGCAGTATATCCTTGTTTCTTGGATAAAGCTGCATAATGTCTAAAATAAGCCTATATATGAAAACTACTGATACAGGATTTAACATGGAAACAGTTATTTGGACTTGCAATACAATGAAAATATCAGTTTTTCTTACTACAAAGTTTTAACATTTAAATCTTGGATGATCTCATTTATTTAGATAGAATTTGTTGTCAATGTTCTATTTTGATTTATGATTCATATTGTTTGATTACTATTACTTAAATTTAAAGATTAATTGGATGTTAACAATGGTATGTATTTTTAAATGACATAATTCTATTTATTTATTAAATTTCTATGCCACCTATTTTCCCTACAAATGACTTAGGGTAGCTTTACAAATTATTGAAACAGATGAAAAATCTGTTTCTGAAAAATCTCAGGGCTGCGTCCTGAGCCCCCTACTGTATTCCCTATACACATATGACTGCACGGCCACTACCAACTCCACCACCAT
>JAEANM010015801.1:0-13497 GCA_017656035.1 Myanophis thanlyinensis
AAAAATTATTGTCTGAATTTGAGGGGCTTGGAACGGATTAGGGCATTTACAGGAAAAATGCGTCTCTACTTACAAAATTTTCAAGTTACAAAACGGCTTCCGGAACGAATTAATTTCGTTAATTACCGATAAAAATACTTTCAATTACCGGTAACATGAATTTCAGTTCCAAAACTAATAAACCTATATTATCATTTAAGCTTGTTAAATTGACATTAATCTACTCCAATAACCAAGACCTAATTCACTGAGCATTTTCCTGCTTGTTTGTTAGTAAATTTATCTCAGGAAAACATGATTTCAGTTATTTCCGATGTATTCCAAGATTGATGCTTGACAACAATACTATGCTTTGTAGCTTTCTCCAATTCCAGAGTAGCTATTCCTTTCATATGAATATCATGCCCCTTCAGGTTTTTCATGGTTTGTGTATTCGCCAAAGTCAATGTGCCACTCGTGAATCTGAATGCAAACTCCTAAAGATGCTCCGTTTTTCCTTCTAGGTCCCAGAATGCTCGTTCCATCCATCCCATTTTACTTCAATTTTTCTTCTGAAACATTGAGCCGTTTTTCATTTTTTAAAGATGTCAATAGGCAGTGGAGAAAAAAGATCAGGCAGGATATCCTGTATCATTCCCATGGCATATTTTGAAACTTTGACATGGTATATTCTGAAACACTAAGCCGTTTAAAAATGAATCTAAAATGCTGCTGGGTGTTAGAAATAAATATCATATTGAAGGCTAGCACTATGATGTGTAATATGCAGGCTTCCCACTTAATTAGTATTTTTTCATTTTTTTTCCAGGTCAGCGCAGAGTATGTAACAGGTGCTAATGAAAGCATCTGCAACAATATTGGAAACAAATCTTTTATAAACATGAAGAGTTAAAAAAAAACCTTGAGTTCTATTAGGATAACTCTTTCTCTATGTATTTGAAATAATTATTTTGATCTGTAACCTGGTTTGGGATTCAATAATCTTTCAGTTGCTTTTTTTTTCTTCAAATTTTACAGTGCAGCTTTTAACTCACAAAGGAAAGAAGGAATGACACTAAACTGTACTTTGAAATGTTAATGCTACTGTAACATATCTTAAGAAATGTATGAGGAAAAGAAGACATTTGGAATTATATTTTTTTCTGAAGAAATATTTTCAAGTGCATACATTTGAATATTAATTTTTGTGCAGTTTAATAACACTGAATTGTAAAGTGGAACAGAACTGATTTATGAATGGACAAGAAATTAATCTTCCCATTGTATGAAATACAATGAAAGACTATGAACAATTGATCTTTATTTTGTTTAGTTCCCTTTCCTCTACAATAAAGGTCAGACCGAGTGGCTCTTTCATCTCCTGGTATTTGTAGATAAGGACTTATTTTGCCATCTATCTCCTTCAAACATCATATGATATATTAAGGACGTCATCTGCATTTATGCACTAAAGTCTAAAGGGGCTGTTTCTTGACAAATGCATTAGGCACAATCCTTTTGGCATTTTCTTTCATAATTATTTGTCTCTAGGAAAGCATAGGTGACTTTGCCTATGACAGGGCCATTTGCTCTGTCATAATTGTTTCTGCTCTTTGACAGCACAGAGTATTTGTAGGTGCACCACTCCTGATTCTGCCATTTAAAGCTGTGTTTACATTACTTAAGTGTCTAACTTCATCTTCAAAAGGTTTTGAATGACTACCCTAGTATACAGGACTTAATATGAGCCAGCCAGAAAACAACTGAATATTTGAAGAGCAGCATGCAGATATTACTCTGCAACCCAAGCCATAGTGGAGGGACGGGAAGCGGATGGTACAAGTACAAAGTTATTAGTAATGAATAAGGATAAGAATTGCAAGAATATAGGGATGGGAGGGGGGGGGACTGGGAGACCTACACTTTATTTGTGAAATATCCTACAATATGTCCCAGAAATGGAAGTTATATAATAGGGTGGCCAAGTAATGCTTGGATTCTTTTAGTGCTTGTTGGAGATCCTTTTTGAAAATTTCCCTCTAGTTTGTTGTAGGAAACATGGACAAACCATACTACATGTTCTGAAATAGGCAGTTCTAAAGAAATGTAGAGATGACCTTGAGGAATGTCTGAAAGCCATTAATAGGGGAAGGAGTGAAGAAGCCATTTCCCTTTATGGAAGACCAAGTTAATAAAATAACATCACAGAGATTCCAGAATTACTACTTCTTGTTGTAGACTATAATAACAGAATCTTGAAAAGCTACCCAAGGTCAGCAGAGGGAGAATTCTCCACAAAAAACTAAAAAAGTTTTAGTTCCTATAGAAAGAGGGTTTTTTTCCTTCTTAGTCTTGCAGAAACTTCACAAGGAACCTTAGATTTCCACTGAATGCAATTTGAAAACTTCCATCAGACAGTAAATCTGGTCCTGTTGCTGAATTACAACTCCTAGCATTCCTCACTGTGGGCCATGATGGATAGAAATGTAGAGAATTATAGTAGAGCAGGATTGGGAGGGCAACAGAGCCCTGATATGTTCTCTCTACTCTCTGTGTCTTGGAAGAAAGTAAGTGCTATGTTGTGTTGTATCCTTACAGAATGTTTAAAATACTGTATGCTTGAAGAGACATTCTTAGAAGCTGCTCCAAAAATTTTCTTTCCTGGAGATTATTTTTTTAATCCTATGCATTTCCTCATCTCAGTAATTCTACAAAGTGTTTTTTATTTGAAAGGGCATTATGATTTTGATTTTAAGTAGATGTATCTGCAGGTGGGGGCAGAAATGTCAAGATGATATCCATTCCTGTGCCATGGAAGATGTACTTTTTCTAAGTGTATACAATGCTTCTGGGTTTAAGCTTTTTGTAGTGCTCTTAAGATCTGGCTAGAATATAGAAATTTAGACAATGAATAATAGTACACCCCCAAATAAAACTCTTTGTTTTTGAGTTTAAATTATATTTAGAATAGAAAACCAGACAGTGCAATATATGAAACATACACAAACTCCTTTTCAGTACAGATTATAAAAGAGAAAGGTCAAATTATCACAAGAAGCCCACAACAGTTACTAACCTTTTAGACTTTTCATTGTTGTAGTTACATTTTCCGAAACTGTAGGCTGCTAAAAAAGGAAAATGAAGAATAAGAAATTCCACTGTACACAGTAATAAAGAACTGCCTGTTTCTTTCATCAACAGTAGCTCTTTTGGTTCTTCTTTTTTGGTTTATTTATTTTTAATTCTTTTATTAAGATAATAGGAACTTTTTATTTTCTTTAGTAGAAAAATGAGATATATTTTCATATTATTATAGTATCTGTCTCATAAAGTTGAAGTGTGTGTGCCTGTGTGTTTTATAGCACCATTGTCCCAAAATGACAAATCTAAGGAAGAATTTCCTTTTTGATATTGTGTAAATTGTGTAAAATCTTGGAGGCTTTGATGAAGTACTACAATTACGCAGGACTAGGAGAAATAAGTATTCTCCTGTGCAAGGAGACAGTCTGACTGCTTCCAATATAATCCATAAGTGAGAAGCTGATATTGGCCTTTGCAAAACAAGTCCTGGCCTGTATAGCTGCTTAAGCTTCTCAAAATACGTTCATGTAGATTGCAACAGCTAAGATAATCATCATCATAATAAATTTGCCTGCTCAGCTAACATGGCTTTGATTTTCTTATGTCAAAAAGAAGCTTTGCAAATTCTGACTCTCTTGCCATTCAAACATTTATGCATGCTTATGGATTTCCACAGAAGCACATTATACATTTCTGTGTGTGTATGAGAGGGAATCCTTGAAAACATTATAAAATGTAAGAAATTCAGAATAAACATGTAAAATGTCAGATGTATATCAGAAACAGTATATTTGTTAGATTTCAAAGAAACACGTGCACCCACACAATTACTGTATAAGAATTACCGTACTTCAATTCATAGATTAGTCTGATACAAGTGAAGATTGCTTTGATGCTGTTATCCCACCTATAGATACTCTGCAGTATACATTTTTTTTTAAATCTCAGAATGACCCAATTAGATTATAATTTACTAAGAAAATAACGATCACAGTAAACCTTCCACTTAAAAACTCCTTTCACATTTGCTGCAATTTTAGTTTAAGATTTTGGGAGGGCAAAATATGATTTTTCTTCTGCCCTTCCCAGCCAGAACAATCCACGTTCAGTGATACCCAGAACTTTGTTTTAATTGTTCCACCTAAGGAAAGCTCAGGGAATGTTCTTGTTACCTGTGCAACCATGTTTTGCTGCTTTCGAGTGTGTGGTTGTATATGGGTAAGACTTTGAAGTACACCAGTTGGTTTGGAGGGGGGAAGAGGAAGAAGATCTATTTCCATTTTAGTATCAGATCTGACACCAACTAGTCTGCAAAACAAAATGGTAGCTTTGGAAATGTTACTTCTTCATTTGTTCTCCGGCCTGATGTTTGTTTGGGTGAGGTAGGCTGAATGGGAGCCAAGTAGGAATGAATACACAGAGCAATGATCTTTTGCATAATAACTTGGGAGTAAGTGCATTTGCAATTAATGAAGTTAGTATGCATGGGATAATACATAATGGAGGCCGACATGCAAATAACACCCTGTGAAAACAGTAGAATGTTCTTTGACTTGTCTTGGCTTGTTTGAAAAAAATGTTCTGAAGAGGACTTTCTAGAGGGTGTTTACTGTTTTTGGCTTGTTATATATAAATTGGCTGGTCTTGTGATATGGTAGATAGTAGACTAGTATTAGATAAAGCTGTTTTTGTTTCTAATTTAACTTTTTGCCTTTGATTTCTATACTATTTAGTCATAAGGCCTAATCATCCCTTTCATAGAATTTCTTTTTACCAAAGAGAATACAGATATTGTTATAATTCTGTAACTCTGGAAATAGTCTGAGTACAGACTTAGTGATGATGATAGTGATTTATATGCTTTTGTAGTAAGAGTGCTTTCTAATATAGTCCATATGATTTCTGTGTGGTTGTGCATTTGTATAAAATCAGGTATTATACAAATTCATGTAATCTTAAAGCACAGGATAAAGGTATTTTAATAACACTAGTTTGATCTGATGGTTAAAGCACCAGATTAGAAACTAGGAGATGGTGAGTTCTAATCCTGCCTTAGGTATGAAAGCTGGCTGGTGACTTTGGGCCAGACAAAGTCTTTCAGCACAACTCACCTCACAGCATTGTTGTGAGAAACAAAGGAGGCAGAAGGAATATTAGGTATGTTCACCATCTTGAATTACTTGTAGAAATAATGGCAGAAAATAAATCAATGTATATTGTACCAAACTGTAATAAAAAAAGGAAAAATCATGTTTACATTTCAGGACTGGAAAAATATAAAATCTTTCCTATTACATAATTTCTGTTACCTGAAAAAAAAATCTCTCTCCATAAGCAGCCTCCAGTTATATTTACTCCCACAATGGAAATGTCAGTCAAGATTTTTGGAAGGCACCAAATTTGGAAATAGCAAGAGCATTTAGAATTATATATTGCTTTATAGCCCTCTCCAATCAGTTTACAGTCAGCACATTGTCCCCAACAAACTGTAGTTTAATTTTGAATGGGCCAAATAAAACATGTAGCAGTGTTTCCAGGGGTGGGATTCCTTACCAGAGGTGGCCCGGGTGAGTAGGAAGGCTGCGAAGGTGCAGAAAACAGCTGTTATGCATGATGAAGCTGAGCTAGGAAAAAAAAAGAAGGGGATATAGGACAGGAAAGGACAGGAAAGGACAGGGGCAGGTGGGCA
The DNA here is from genome assembly GCA_017656035.1 of Myanophis thanlyinensis. Lineage (NCBI taxonomy): Eukaryota > Metazoa > Chordata > Lepidosauria > Squamata > Homalopsidae > Myanophis > Myanophis thanlyinensis. The sequence continues at coordinate 5,750 of JAEANM010015801.1, forward strand.
GGGCTAAATATTCGTCACCACTACTGGTTCGCTAGAATCGGTGCAACCAGGCTGAATACCACCACTGAATATTTCCATAAAAGTTAGGTAATTGCCCTATATTTCTGGTTTAATATATTAAGGTTGTTGGTGATTTATTTGGAATAAGACTAACTGAAGTCATTGTTCTCAAAGCACCTGGAGATTAAAATTATCTCCTGTGCTTTTAGCATCTGCTCATTCAATGGGATATGGAAATGGAGAAGTCAGACTCTTAAGGTTTAATCAAATAATAGGAAAATAGTACATTGTAAAAACAATCAGAATATATAATATCTGTACAAGTTTTCACTCTTTTTTCAAGTATATTGTTCTTGTATTTGTATCAGACATTTTTTTTCATAAAACAGAGACATGCTGACATATTATAGTTGGTGATATTCCCCATTTTCATCTCCTTATTGACAGGCAATTTCTTTTTGCTCATTTCTTTCTCCTATTATAGTCTGCACATTTGATTAGCAGGAACTTGATTCTGGCACACAGAATCTGTTTATGAAGTGTAAACTGCCATAAACCACAGTGAGACTGATGGCTAGGTAAATGGGATAGGACAGAAGTCCAGTTATATGAGCAACTGCATTACAGTAATGATTAGATGATACAGACTATAGCCTAATCCTGCCATCTAAGGAAAACTTGTATTCTTCAACTATTCTAATGCTAGAAATAATCTGTAATATCTCTTTATAGAGACAGACCTTTCATGCCTAACCCTGTTGTTGAATCTAAATGACTTCTTTTTAATTTTAGAAACCTTTCATTCTGGTAGTTATTAGCTAATTCTTAAAGCTTCTCTTCTCCCTGTGCATATTAGCAATAAACATTTGATGTTATCATCACTTTATGGGGCTATATGTTGGAGAAAATGGTCACCAGTCATGCAGTACTAATTAAGTATTTCAGTCTCTTGTCCAAGTACATTAATTTTCTAATAGCAGTGAACACACTGATCACAGCTCAGCTATCCTACAGCCAAAATGAACAAAAAGTGTTTTATAACTGGCAGTTAAAAATTAATTTTGTGTGTATTTCTTAAAATCAAGTTCTTGATTTTATATTTCTGCTGAGAAATGTACACACTAAAATATATTTCATTATTGCTGTCTCCCCCAATTTGTATGGGGCTTATTGATTCCTCAAAGGTTTTAGTGCTGGATGAGAAAAATTTCAGGGACAGGTGGCAAACTTTAACAGCAAGATTTTCTTAAAAAAGCAAATTAATCACCTATATTATGTATTCAACATAAATGCAAAAAAGCATATTTAAAATATCCAGATGGTATCCCAGGCCGCATCCTCAAATCCTGCGCAGACCAACTAACACTGGTGTTCGTGGAGATATTCAATCTCTCCCTACTCCAATCAACAATCCCCATGTGTTTTAAACAGTCCACCATTGTCCCTGTCCCCAAGAAATCTACTACCCTCAATGACTATTGCTTCGTTGCCCTAACCTCTATAATAATGAAATGCTTCAAGCAACTAGTCAGAGACCTCATCACTTCATCACTACCAGACACACTGGATCCCCTACAGTTCATCTATCATCATAACCGCTCAACCGACGACGCCATCTCCCACCTCCTCCACACCTCACTCACTCATCTGGACACTGGAAAAGGAAACTACATCAAAGTGCTCTTTGTGGACTACAGTTCATCATTCAACACCATAATCCCCTCCACACTGACTGGCAAGCTGAAACACCTGGGCCTCAGCCCATCCCTATGTCGGTGGATCTCCAACTTTCTAACTGGGAGACCACAGGTCGTAAAGATGGGCGGGCATGTCACAACCTCACTCACCCTCAATACCAGAGCCCCCCAGGGCTGTGTTCTGAGCCCACTACTATATTCCCTATACACATACAACTGCACAGCCACTACAGACTCCACCACCATCATTAAATTTGCTGACAACACCGTTGTGGTAGGCCTGATCTCTGACAAAAATAAGATGGCCTGTCTAGATGAGATTAGGAACCTGGAGAGCTGGTGCCAGAAAAACAACCTCCTCCTCAACACCAGCAAGACAAAGGAACTGATAATGGACTACAGCACAAAGAAGAAAAGGACATACCAGACCCCCATCATCAACAAAAGCCCAGTGGAGAGAGTGGACTGCTTCAAATACCTAGGCATCCACATCTCGCAGAAACTTACATGGACCTGACACATCGACACCATGGTGAGAAAGGCCCGGCAACACCTATATCATCTTAGACAACTGAGAGACTTCAGACTGCCCTCAAAAGTGCTTAGACCCTTCTACTCCTGCACTGTAGAAAGCATCCTGACAGGCAACATCACTATGTGGTTCATGAACAGCACCATACAGGACAGGCAAGCTCTACAGAGAGTGGTGCACATAGCAGAGTGCATCGTCTGCATCAAGCTCCCTGAACTGCACTCCATCTACAACAGATGATGCCAAACTACAGCCAGGAAAACAATGAAGGACCCCCAGCCACCCGAACAACAGACTGTTCATGACATGGTCAGGAAAGTGCCTCCATTCCCTGAAAGTCAACCCAGAGAGACTAAGGAGAAGCTACTTCCCACAGGCAATACAGACCCTAAACCAAACCACAACAATCCAGGATTATAAAGTATTCCCATAATCTACCTCTCTCAATCACTCCCTAACTTATTTTCCCTCACTGTCTATACTATTCTCTTGCCCTACTACCTACGGTCACGAGCGGTTGTATATACATTTCACTGCATTTTGTACCATGTTTGACTGTGTATGTGATGAATAAAATTTGATTTGATTTGATCCATGCCTTTTTGCATTATTATAGGTAAGATACCATGATGCTTTTAAACTGCTTCCATCAACATAGATTTAAAAAATTGAAGATGCTTGATTCAGTTCTAAAGAATGAATTCTTCTTGGGTGACTGACAAGAAAATGAAGAAGACAAATTACACATTACAATATAAACTTTCTGTCCATTTATCTACAACTGACTTATTAAGCACATTTTAAAAATCTCAGATCAAAGTAGGCAAACATGCAGCCTCAAACTTGTCCGATGAATCAACGTGGATCACATCAATAAACTAAAATAGATTAAGGCCAGCAGAGTTATAGAATTTTTATGTGGATGGCAGAAAGCCTTATGGATGCAATAATACTATTGTTCCTTGAAAATATGGTAGTTGCCTGCCTTTATCATGCAAATGAATATGCTTTCAATCAACCTAGAAAAGGATTATGATTAAATTATAGTTTGATTATAGATAGATGAAATATGGGAAGAAGAGATAATTGGATGAATTATCAGAGATGATGTTACAAGCACTGACACTATAGTTGTCTTGATGGAGAAAGTCATTTCTTCTTATATCTTTTTATTACTTTTTTTCTGCACTTTTTATATTTTCCTTAATGTGTACTAGTTTTTTATCTTTGTATATGTAAATTTGAATAAAAATAGTTATAAAGAAAGAAAAGGAAAACACACCCAGAAATGCCTGATATTTGGGTTCTTTTGTTGAATTTCTTTTCAACAGGTTAGACTACCAGGAGAAAAGCAAGAAAAGATGGATGTTAGATGAAAAATTATTTCAAGTTATATTTTTAAAACTTTTAAAATTAGAAATTCAATTTATAGCATTTTTATATAGGAGGATTAAATTGCCTCTGTCTTTAAATTAAATGTGATCATTATAAATGCACAGGAAAAGCAGTTGTGATATAAAGGAGCTATTTGGGAAATGCAGATTATTAATTTTTTTTAAAGTAGCAATAATGGCTTCACACTGAGCTTGACTTTCAGGAACAGATCCACACAGTTTTCTTGGCAGTGTTACAGAAGTAGTTTTTCACTTGCTTCCTCTAGAGTTTGGTTTACCTTTGTATTTTAAAAAAGAATGAATAAATACTTCAAGCATTATATGTTTAGAAGTGTCATATAATAGTCAGAGAACAGTGGTGGCAAACCTTTTACTTACCGCGTGCTGCCAAGTACACGCTTTGCGCGTGCCATCCACACTTGCTTGTGGCTCCTCCATGTGCAATCGTACCATCTGTGCATGCATACAGCTTTTGCATGTGCAATGCACGCATGCTGTGTGCAGGCACTCACGTACACATGAGTGATTGCATGTGCATGCGCAGGAGATCTCTGAAGACCAGCTGGATTTCCTACTACAATCACATGCATGCACAGTGGAAGCCTGAAGACCAGCTGGGTCTCTGCAATCGCACAGGTGCAATTGCATGTGCATGCTCAGCTGGAGTTGTCCAACAGCTTGTGTGCCCAGCAAAATGACTCTGCATGCCACCTGTGGTACCCATGCCATAGGTTCGCCATCATGGTCCTAGAAGAACCACAGTGTAAACAAGATTCCAAATAGAAGGGCAAACGAATCATCTGCAAGTGAAAAACAAGCCCAGTAAGATCTGCAATTGAACAGCCGTTAAATCATGATGCTCACATGACAATCTTAGGTCATTTTTCAGCATCATCTAACATCTTTGATGGAAGGAAAATAGGATTTGATATTACTTTAATTTAAAGTAGGATTGATGAAACACTATCTACAGATTTTTCCTAGCCCCTGTAGCATCCTGATAACTTCCTAGGCACTTTCAAGTCATTACTGGTTTCAGTCTTCAGGTCTATGTAAAAACGTAGAAGCTGAAACACATTTGTTCTTAAGCAGCCAACCTGTAGCATAAGAAAACCTCCAATGTTTCCTGCAACTGATTAGTTACACTTCCAAACCCTGCATTGAATAAATTCCTCATCTGTACCAATTTTGTTGCCATACATTTGTAGGTACCAGAACTATGATACTGTTGAGACTGAGTCAATTTGCCCAGTTAAAGATTCTGATTTCAGAAAATAAAATAGTATTAAAGACTGGTGGCAAAGGAAGGGCAAGGAATGTGTAACAATTGAAAAATTGCCTGCTTCCAAAATCTCTGGATCTTCAGCCAGAAACCAGAGATTATTCAATCTCCATGTAAAAAGAATGTGATAAACACAGAAAAAGAATTGGCCCATATTTATTGTTTCTTGCTTCAATATTATATATTTATTTTTGTGAAAAATATATTTTAATGAAAAAATAATCATGGGAGAGATAATAACTTATATGGACTGCAAAACTAAACCCTTAATGAAACAAAGATGAAAAATTCCAAGATTATTTCTTTGGAATGGTTAAAATCATCCCATTGTTTTCAATGTCTTGAAATAAATATGAATTATAAGAACAATAACAAGGACTACTTAGAGATTTGACTGAAGTGAAAAACTAATAAGACAAAATGCAGAACATCTTTTGGGATTTGTTTACAAGAAGGTATTGAAATACAAATCAGAAACTGAGCAAGTGTGTATGATTAAATAGATGCAGAATCTGGAGAGCACAACTGATATGCAACAATGGGAATATCGATGGAAGACAAATATTAAATTTACTATGGCATCAATATAATACTTAAAAGAAAATTGGTATAAATGTTTCATTGTTAGTATATTACTCTGGTGCCAATTACCAAAATAGATAATTCATTTTCTAAAAACAATTGGAAGTATATCAATAATCAACCAGATCATTCTTGCATATTTGGTGGCAAAGTTATAAAGTACACCAGTTTTGAAAGATGATTTTTATAGAATATTAATCTTAAAGAAGGATTCTTTTTCTGCCAGCTATTTTTCTTTTAAGTATCATTAAGGTTTATATTCCTGCAAAGTATGCTTTCTACATGATCAATGCAAGGATAGTTTATGCCTCTTACTAGCAATATACCTAATCTTCTCTTCAGAAGAAAAGCAAGCTATACTATGGGAATACGCATCAATGTAAAAAATATTTTCTCATCTAAAAAATACAGAATTTAATTTAACTTGCATTCATGGATTGTCAATCTGCATATGGAGTCATACTGAATAATTTGTATTTCTCTTAATATAATGCTTTTACTATATTAGTTCTTGTCCGATTTGTTAACTATGAGTAGAACTTTTTAGATAACATAGAAAGTCTTGTAATTGTTTATGGTAACTTATGATTCTTGTTATATTGGCTACTTCTGTTAATGACTTAATACTGATTTGATTTTAATAATGGTTTGGATCACTATAGTAACTATTTGAAATTATAGATTGTTAATATTTTTTGTTTTCTATTTGCTTTTCCTATTTCATTTTTGCTTTTTAAAAGGCTAGTTTTTTGCTTTTAAATATTGAATCATCATCTAGAATCTAGACATTTCTGGTTTGTATTATGCTATAGATGAGCCAGACTGTAACTGATTTGACTGTCTGAGGATAAGCATGATGTGGTATGACAAAAACACGATATTGCCTTAGAAGTAGTTTCAAAATCTTATCTGTAAGTAAGCCCAACTTCCCTTTCCTCCTGCCTTCCTTACTGAAAGACTCAGGATTGTTTATTTGACTATCTATCACCAGTGGTATTTACCTATCTTATTATATCCAGCAGGAAAGGTTTACTCTGAGTACCATCTGTAAAACAGTGTTGTCCTATGGGACTTAGAATGAAGGCCTTTTCGGCCTTGGCACCTACCCTTGGGGATTCCAATCCCTGAAGATCAGACTTATCTCAGCTTTTTGCAAAGCATTAAAAAGTTTTGCCATCAAGTCTGGGTTCCTGATAGTATCTGGAAAAGAGACCTTGAGAGAAACAAGAAAGTCCTGAACTGGGGGGATCACTCATGATTAGATTATAGTACTGTAATTAGCTGTTCATAGAGCTGCCTTGGCAGATCATCCAGAAACTGTAACTAGTCTAAATGCACTGGCACAGGCAGTGATGAAGGCACTGTAATATATCCATATAAGGAAAAATCCTGTAAATAGTTTTGGCGTGAAGAAGCCACAGAAAGCGGGAAAACCTCGCTCTCTGATTGGCTATGACGCACAGGCAGCTCAGATATAAAGAGCTGTCTGGCTGGTAATTCATAATATTGCATAGAATGAATGGTTACTGTTACGAGCCTCAAAGAATCTGTTACATTTAGACCTTCTATGTATCCTGATTGCCTGAACTTAACACTGACGACAAAGGTGGGATCAGGAGAGCAACGAGAGGTCTAAAAGGAATTAGGGGAACATCGAAGTGCAACCAAAGAAAAACATATGGCTGCACATGCACCCTCCCTCTCCGTTCAAATTCAATGCAGAGGATTGGGAATCGTTCATACTGAAATTCCGCTGTTTCCTAGTGGCGAACGATCTCAGAAACTTGAGTGAGAAAAGAACCAGAGTGATGTTCCTCAGCTTTTGTGGAAAAAGAGTATTTCGACTCACCAAGGCTCTTGCAGCTCCCATACCAATATATGCAGTACCGTGGCCATAGTTGTAAGCCTTTCTAAAAGCACATTTTGAAATGGTGCCATCGAGAACCATACTGAGGCACCAATTCAACAAGAGGGTGCAAAGAGAGGGAGAGTCTATAAATGACTACATCGCAGAGCTCCGTTTGACCACAAAGCAATGTCAATTCAGAGATCTAGAGGAAAGACTGACAGATTGGCTTGTTTGTGGGGTTAAGAGACCTCCAACTACAACAAAATATTATATATTATATATATTTATATTTATATTTATTTAATTTATATACCGCCCCCTCTCCCTAGGGACTTGGGGCGGTGTACAGCAAGTAAAAAATACATCAACAAACAACTAAAAACCTATTTAAAACCATTATATAAGCTGTTAA
>JAEANM010015802.1:0-13496 GCA_017656035.1 Myanophis thanlyinensis
GGGGTTTGGTATGTTCTTTTCTGCTTTGTGCTGTAGTCCACTATTAGCTCTTTTGTCTTGCTGGCATTGAGGAGAAGATTGTTTTCCTGGCACCAGCTCTCAAGGTTCTTGATCTCCTTTAGATAGTTACGCTCCTATAGGAGCAAAACAGATAGAGGACCTTGCTTAGCTTTGGCTCCTGCATCAGATATGACTGTTTTTGGCACAGGATGCCCTGGAAGAAGTGAGTCCTCATTACTTAATATTTGGATTATGTTCTATGCTCTACTTGGAGCTCCCTCTGAGTACTGTTTGTAACCTGATTTTTCAATATAGTTCAGAATCTTGGTAATGACCTAGAAAGCCTTTATGGCTTGGGTCTTTACCTTCTTCAGGACAGACTTTGTCTTCTTAATTTGAAAGGGCATGCTTCTGATGTCCTTTCCTTAGGAAGTTGGAGAAGGGGGTCTGAAAGAAGGCCGTCTTTAGGATGCCTACCCTTCTTTGTTAGCTTTTTGGAAAGAGATTTAGACATTTCTCTTCCTCTAAGCCTTTACAATTTTGAGTATCCTACATTTTAAAACCTTTTTGTGCTTTTACATATTTATTTGTAGGCTGCTTGTGGTCTGATTCAATCTGCCTGCTCTGAATGGCATACATATCAGTTATATAATTGGGATTAAAATCATACAGACAGTTGAACAAACAATAGCTAGAAATGTTCCTATAGAACTGGGAATTGTAAATAAAACCACTAATAGCGACATGGAGTTCAGCAAAAGCCCTTTTGGCCACAAATACCACCTCTTCTTTGATCTGCCTAGAATCTTTGAATGGGCTACACAGTTATAAAACAAATCCATTAAAATGCATTTGGAGGCTAATAAAATTGTGTTAAAATACCTCTGAAAATTAAAACCGACTTCATTCATTTTGCAATAGATCTTTGAGTGTACTGATGGCAATATATTTTCTTTTACTTTGTAATTGATTTGATGGTTCCTATCCTACACAAAATAATGATTATCTACAACTGCTGTGTAACAGGTTGGGGATTAGATAGATTTTTGTTTGCTTGCTTGCTTGCTAGTTCATTTCCATTGTTTGCTATGTTGTGCTTGATTCAGTGTGATTGATTTAATTTAGATATATTCTAATAGTTTTTCAATTTTGTTGTTTCCAGCTATTTCTTTTACATGTGTGATAAAGTGGTTGCTCCCAATGTATCTCTTAGTACTTCAATGCCTCAATGTAAAGAAACCACAAAAACAGTTGAAAAGATATCAGAGGTATATAAATCATTTCCTGGGCAGTCACTGAAACAGCAAAATGGTAGCAAACGCAAAAAAAGCATATTTTATCAGGACATCGCTCTTGAAGGTCAAGAGAAGGTTGACTTAAAGCCCAGATCTGGAATTTCTGCTAGTACAGGTGAGCAAAAAATGAAACTGTTTCATAATAATAACATTAATGGAATTATTGTTTTTGTAGAAAATAAACAAACATTGTCTTCCTGACCTTTTGATTTTGTAGATCAATCAATACCCATGAAACCTGCAAACAGAAGGAAAACAGAACAGGTCAGTTCCAGTGAGATTACAGAAGATGAAATGGAAATAAGTAGTGATGCACAATCCTCATCTCAGGCTCTTACCAATGGTATTGGATCTGATGATGATAAAGGGAAAATGATGGAAGAAGTAATGAAAACATATATTAAACAGCAAGAAAGGCTGCATACAATTTTGCAAAAGAAACAGCATCTTCAAATGGTATATGTGAACTTCATTTTATTTTTGTCTGCCTCCCAAACAGTGTCTTCCTTTTTTTTTTTTTTTTGGTATCGGTTCCATATTAAGATGAAGGTTTATAATTATTAATAATACAATGACCTGAGTTAAAAAACCCAAACCTTTTCTTCTATTTCATTTAACATTTACTTGTATTAAAGGCTTACTTTCATATAAGAAGGCCAACCTGAAAGTTGGACTTTAGCTACAATCAAACTTAAATCTGATAATAAGTTGTCCTCCTGCTTAATGCTTTGCTGTAATAGGCTGACCCATTTCAGCCATTCTCCTTGCATTGATGGAACTTTCCCACTCTGGAGTGTATGCAGAGAAACCCCTTTTAATATCTGGGTCAAAAATGGGGTAACTGCTCTCGTCTAGTGCTTTGAAGAGGAATGCCCGTTTTCTTAGAAACAGTGCTTTGATAAAAACTTTGTTGAATCACACACACCGTCTTTGGAGATTGAAATTCCTAATAACATCTCACATTACATTGGCATCTGTTACGTCTTTATTGGATAATGAGCAGGGGTTAACTGTGTTCCCTAAGGTTCCTATGATGAAAATTACTCAGCACTAGCTATCTGGAAAAAGGGTATCCAGGAAGTAATGAGGCTTCCCTTTTGGTACTCAAAGATAGCTAGTAGAAATAAAATTAGGGCAGTTTCAGATTGTTGTAAGCTTGCATTCGTGATTAGCATTTTAATTGAATATGGGACAAAATCCTTTATAGTATAAAATTTAAAGCTGTGAGGGAAAAATTTCTCAACATTTCATACATTTTTTACTTCAAATAACTATTTGAAATATTTTTTCCCAAAATATCTGAGAATTTGTTACTGGAGAATGTTGAAGTGGAAATACAGTACTGGTGCTTAATTGATAAGTTCATATCTGTGTGTGTGCGCGCGCGTGCATGCACATGTATTGATAGTATAAGTTACACACACATATAAGTACATGCTTAACAACCACAGTGAATTACATTTCTGAGAGGAGAAAGCACAAGATATATATCCATACTAATTCCTTTTTCAAATGAAATAGAACCTGAAACTGTGAAATTTGAATCATTTTTTTAATTCTGTGTTTTGGAAACTCTATATATAATTGTCATTTCTTCATAGGAAGTTGAAATGTTAAGTAGTTCCAAAGCCATGAAGGAGCTGACAGAAGAGCAACAAAATTTACAAAAAGAACTTGAATCTTTGCAGACTGAGCATGCTCAAAGGATGCAAGAGTTTTATGTTGAACAAAGAGATTTAGAAAAGAAGCTAGAGCAGGTAATAAAACAAAAATGTACCTGCGATTCAAGCTTGGAAAAGGACAAAGAAGCAGAGTACGCAGCTCAGGTGAGCAGCAAAATTGAGTTTCATTTGGGAGTGGGCCATCTTTCTTTGATACTATACTCCTCAATTTTGGATTACAGTTGGGACCAAAATTTCCAATTTAAGTCATTGTGGTCATAAATTGAGTCTTGACCCAATTTTATGTTAGTTTTTACAGTAGCGAATCAAATCACTGCAGTCATGAAGTGAAGATCATTAAGCCAAATTTAGCTTCCCAATGGGTGCTTTTTTTTTTTTTTGCCAGAAATTGACAAAAAAAGTTGAAAATCACAATTATGTGACTGTAAAATGCTGCAACCTGTTGTTAATATGAGCTGGTTGCCAAGTGCCTGAATTGTGATCACATGACTGTGAGGGTAATGCAACAGTCCTAAATGTGAGTACACATCATAAGTAATTTTTCCTGAGGCTGTTGTAACTTTGAACCATCATTAAATAGCTTAAACCAAAGATCACATGTAATGCTGGCTTGCTGATAAAATATACAAAATATAAATTCTTGCTAGTTCTGCCCCCTCAGATGTCTGAATAGCTGCTAACACATTGGAGCTCCATGCATTCAAGCCTATGGATTTCAGCTTTATTTATCTTTAAAAACAGTTTCCTTATTTAATACTAAAATATGCCTTACTTTTCTCATGCCTACACTATAATGTGTACAAAAGAAATGCCATGTATCTTTCACTTCCCTACTGATTTGGTATTTCATATATTACTTACAGTTTACTAATTCAGAAATAGCTATTTCAGTTCTTTATAAATATTTGGGTGTGGTTTCAATGGCTGTTTGGTTTTTCTGGCAATTTAGAAAGATCTGTGTTAAAGAAGTAAGAATATTTTCACTAAAAATGTTGCAATAGAAAAGTGGAAAGAAAATACAGGAAGTATTTTAAATTTGTAACGATTTTTTGTGTATATTTGCACATATTTATGTTCCACAGCCTAGTATTTTTATGGTATGATCACTGATAGATGCTCCATTTTGGAACAGAATGAAATGTCTGCATATCTCATGAGGATTAAGAAACAAGTGTATGATATACCAGCTGTTTTTAACTTGTCTTTACTTTTCAAACTTGCAGTTAGCAGAGCTGAGGCAGAGGCTGGATCACGCAGAGGCTGATAGACAAGAGCTCCAAGATGAACTGAGACAGGAAAGAGAAGCAAGACAGAAGCTAGAGAAGATGATCAAAGAATTAAAACTTCAGATTCAGAAATCCTCAAAAAATGGAAAAGGAAAATAAAATACCATCCAGAATGCACCTGCATTTTCTCAGCAAGGCTAAAAAAAAATTACCTGCCAAGGAGAGGTCAAGCCATGGAAAAGTGAAGGTATTGGGCACAATTATGGAAAACTTTTCCTGTGCATCCCACATCAGTAGCAGAGGTGTTTGGGAACTCACAATCATTTCTGCACAAGAAAAGTTCTCAGTAGATTATGTCCAACATGTGCATAGAAATCTACAATAATATGTATATTTATACAACTTCCAGACTGACCAAATCTGTATTTGTGCTGCTTTTTTTATAGTTATGAGCAACGTTGAAATTTTATGTTTTACATTGGTCAGTATGTATCTGTTTTATTTTACAAATTGTCTTGAGGACTCTTACTGAATGCACCATTCTTGATTCAAAGTACACAGTATCTACCTTTTTGTATGCAATTCAAGAATCTAAAACTGAAAAAATATAGTTTTATTTTTGCTTTGCTCCAATATTTCATTTCATGATGTTGTATCAAAGAGAAAACTGTTAATTGGAAATCATTAAACAGTGAAAACGTCTTTAATTGCAGAATTTCATGTTGAACTTTTACACTAAATGTTAATTATTAATGGATAAACAATCAGTTTTTAGTACTATACTGAGTGCTGTTTTGAAAAAGGGGTTGCTGAAATTGAGTCTGAAATATTTTATTTATTCACTCTAGTGGGTTAGGATAACAATTTGATAGCTAGTAAGTATTTTCATATTTAATATTGTTCTTTGAGCATTTCTAAACACCAATAGGAGCTTTATAATGTCAATCTTATTTTGTGGAGTAGCATTTTTAATTACCACATTACTTCAGGAGCAATAGCATTCCCACATACGATCTTTGAGTGCATGAAAATAGATGATCTTGTCATTTTAAAAAGTGTTACAAAGCCAGTAGGGAACAAACGATGTCAGATTTTGGGAAAGCATGTTTTTTATTTTCTAAAAAAGAACCAAGGTAAACTATTAACATGTTTCAAAAACAATTCTTATTAAAATTTTATTTCTTTGAAAATATTAAAATCTTTTTAGTATTTGACATTGGTGTGAGGAAACATCTGAAGCTAAATCATAAGCCATTTATTCCAGAATTTATATAATCGGAAGTCAGAAAGATAAATGAATGAAAGAATTTATGGATATTTTCCACCCACCCCCAAAAATGTTGACAAATAAAATGTTTCATTGAACAAAGACTTAGTTGATGAAAAAAGGAAAAAGTATTGATTCTGGGAAGCAGTTCTGCATAGAACAGGAAATACAGTGCTTGACTGTACAGAAGGAAAGAAATAACATGGTTTTATATTGTATATAGATTGACAAGTTTTGATTGCTCAAAATGTATTAAATATTTGCCAATTGTTGGCTATGCCTCCCTATTCAGATCATTGTGCATACATAGCAACGTTGCCTATTATTCACAAAAGTATTAACTTACTTTATCATAGATTTGTGTGACTTCTTGAATGCTTGTGGGAAAATGTTCTGCAAAATTAATGGAAATGGGCCTTTGTAGCAGCAGATTTGTTCATCTGATGTCCGTCTACATTCCTGTCCCTTCTGCTGGAAACCAGCAGTGCACATAGATATACCATGTATTTATGGGAAAGGATTAAACATATTTGCATAAAAGAATTATTTCACATATAATTTCATGTGGGTAGTCCTCGACTTACAACAGTTCATTTAGTGACCATTCGAAGTTAACAACAGCACTGAAAAAAAGCGACTTATGACATTTTCCTTGCAACATCCCCACAGGGTCAGGGGATCCAAATTCAGATGCTTGGCAACTGACTCATATTTATGACGGTTGCTGTGTCCTGGGTCACATGATCCCCTTTTGTGACCTAATAAGCAGAGTCGATGGGGAAGCCACTTAATGACCATGTTCCTGATTTATCAACTGCAGTGGTTCACTTAACAATTGTGGCAGGAAAGGTCATAAGATGGGGTGAAGTTCACTTAGCTGTCCTGCTTACCAACAGAAATTTTGGTCTCAATTGTGGTTGCAAGTCAACCACTACCTGTATACATCAGTTTTAATTGTTAGGGATAGATCATTCCTTAAGATGTAGGGAAACAATTGGAAAATGGGGCTAAAAGGTTTTGTTAAAAAAATAAACAATTCTAGGACTAAAACACTAAAAAAACCTCAGCTTTTTCCCAGCTGTATGAAGAATTTATTTGTAGGTGAAATATTGTCATTTTCACAGCAGCACCTATAATCTGATTTTGAGGTCAATTCTGGTGGGTGAGTTCGTTTGTGCAGGCAAAGAAGAACCTTTAAGTATCATAATCTAAGACTGTAAAAATCAGAATCAATTTTGTGAATTAACACTGCAAATTAATTGGATGCCAAATGGAAATGTTGCAGAGTCGTGCAAAGCCATAATCTGGTCACTTAATGTCAGCTTAGCATGTTGTGCGATCCTAAACACTAAAATCCACGGCAGTGTGATTTGTGTGCCAGACAATTCAGCTATTTCCGTTGTAGCTGGCTGAAATGTTCAGATTCCTCAAAGACAACTCCTATAAAGCACATAATAATTCAATCATTTGCTGCGGCATGGACCTTAACCTCGAAAGAATGTGCCTAGCCACAGCTGAAGTTCAAAGAGTACATTCCAATCAAGGTGCATGCAAACATGTATTCCTTGGGTAAACTTTTTGAAACAGGTGAATTCAACATTTCCCGAGTCATTAGTCTTCCAGCAATAAGGTGTTATAGCTTATTCAGAAAGGGTAACCAAGCTAATCTGTTATGATAATTCAGTAAAATCTTTATAAAACTCTTCTCAGATACAGTTACACTGTCCTTGGAAATAGTGAGAGGCAGGAAGGGAAGTAACCATGTGGAAAATACTGTTTTCATTATTTTGTCGTGCTGTAAACTACCCAGTAAATTCCAACAACGTGGCAATCCCGATGGTCTGCAAGTAATCCAAGATGATCACCCTAAGTATATAGCTATGGAATTGACCAGTTATATAAGCTTTCAAAAAAAGAAGTCACTTCACCAGTTTACATAATTGGCTGCACACCTAACAAAATGTTACCTACAATGGTAACAGATCAACAAGCATAGTCCTAATCAAACTTCCTGGGTGTGTAATATCTAGTGATGACAATTCATTCCAAAATCAGATATGCTTAAAGTGTCAAGCTATAGGCACTGGACATCGGAAATCTTGCTATAATAGCCTGGTAAGGTGATTATTACAGTATTTTGTCATATGTTGACAAAACTGGTAGGATGATTATCCCAGTATTTTATCATACATTGAAGGCCAGTTTGCGTATCATAAGTCACTACCTAACGTGTTCTCTCATCTTAAAATACATTCTCATGTATAAATACATGAAATGGTAACTTTTATTGTTCACCAGAAGTAGCACTGATTGGTAGTTGTCAATAATTAGGTGGCTGAGGGTTCACGAAGACAAATATGTTTGATCAGAGCATGAAAGAAAAAAAGCAGTTAACATTCAAGCAGCGTCTTCCTTATACTCAATATCAGAATAATTTAAACAACTAGTTCACTTAGAGTAGATGTTTTTACTTTTGAACAGAAACACCTGTTTGAATTGAATGTAAGAAGGTTTGCGCTTGCATATGGAAAATAGATTTTTAGAGTGTATTTTAGGATCTCAGCAATAGCTACTGTATTTCTGTGTAGGAGCAGTACAACAATAAAGCTGCAAAAGTAAGTATATTAAATGTGTAATCCCTACAAATAGTGGAGCTGAGCTATTGAGGGCAATTCTAATTTTTATTTTAGAAAAATAGGTTATGGTTATAGTAAGGGGTAGTGATGAAGGAGAGTAGATTTTAGATTATTACGTTTAAAAATACATAAGACCAAATCTGCACATTCACAATTAAAAATCAAATATAATTTCTGTATACAATAATTTCATCTTTGCATAGGTTTTTCTGTAGAAGTTAAGTGTGTACATAAAATTGTGCCATAAGTGTCCATAATCAGTAAAATTAGTTTTATAGTAAACTCTACTAAAGACAGAGCAAGTAATTTCTTATGTTCAACTCTTGACACATTGTACTTGATGAATAATTTATTCTATTACATATACAGCTTGATTTGATATAAGGCTGCTCATTTTAAGAGAACAAATAATTCTGTCTGATTGAATTTGCTATTTTAGTGTGCTTATGATGTTAATTATTAAGTCACATATACCTTGACCTATAAGATGTTTATTTCTGTTTTATTTCATGCTTTTCTCAAAGGCTGCTTTAAACCTGCAATTCAGGACTAACAGTAAGGCTGCCAAAAGGTCTTTAAAAGAAAAGAAAAATCCAACATTTCTTGGTTTGGTTTTTTTTTTTTTTTTAAAGGGAAGCTTTACCAGGAAGTATTTTAGCTCAGTAAGGTGCAACAGTGGTGGCACTGATAAGAAATTAAGTTTTGTACAATAATATAATGTAACCCAATCCTTACATAAACCAGATATATTTGCAAATACCTTAGGGCACAGTCTCAACCATAAGTAACATTTCAGAATATAAAATATGCATATATGTACCATATAAATATATATGAGTATTTTAAAGAATGGTAACACAAATTTGAAGCATCTACATGCTTTACAGATAAGTCATCTTGGATAAAATCTTGATGTAACTGCCATTTCTACTATTGGGGATACTTTTTCAACTTCCAGTCTAACCTTCCCAGAAATTTCACTATTATAGGATATGTGAATTAAACCAAAAGTTCTGTTGTATCTTAAAGACACAAATTATAGCATATGTTTTAATGATTGGTCAAGTTCATGTCTAGGCCAAACTATTCACAAAAACCAAAAGCTAGAATTTGTATCTCTTTAAGATCTCGAAAGAATCAAGTTGATTTTCTAAAAATTTATTTTTAGTAGTAATGTTATTAAAAATTACAATTACAGTGATAAAAAACTAGTAGAAATAAAAAAAATTAAAAATAGATACAGAAAAATACAGAAGAGTTTGTGTGTGTGTGTGAGAGAGAGAGGTTTCCCTCTTCATTACAAGTATAAGCAATCTTAATAACTTATACCTCTTAAAATACAACAAATGATCTCTTCTTCCCATATCCATCTTTTATCTATGACAAATCCTTTAAAAAACTGATCATTTCAATCCTGAACAGCAAAAGTCCATTAAGGGTTGCAAGAGAAACAACTTGTCTATTTAACCACGATAAATAGACCAACTTTTTATATTCCTTTCCTTTCTTTTAACAATCTTGATAATACCTTCAAATGTCCTAAAATTTGATTTTAATTTTTTTTCTTTGTCTCCACGCAAAGCTTTAACAAGATACTTTTGTAAATCCAATATAGGAATGTATCCAAGTAACACTCTTGGTTTGTTATTTGTAGATCTCTTTCAGTAATTAAGACATCAATCAATTTCCTTTGTGTATCTGGTGTAAATTCTTTTTTTCCCTTTCAGATCAGTCTCAATCTTGTCCAATAAAATTTGTTCTTTCATAACTTCTTTTAAACAAAGTGCATATATAGACACAGACACTCTTAAAAGTAATTTTTGGGACCATTGATCAAAAGTATTCTTCAATATGTTGAATGTCAAACTGTTTTGCTCTATTTGCAAGTCAAATTTAAGTGTTCTCCTTTAATTGTAATCTTTAATTCCTTCTAGTTTCCTCTAACGCTCAACTTTCAAATCCCATTTTAGGTTTTTTAGAGAATTCAAAGCCAAACATTTTCCCATGGGAAAGATTCTCAATAATTAATTCCAAAACATCGTTTCAATATTTTTTTGGACCCCTAGTCTGTTTGTAGCTTTCTAAAACCAAAGTTTTAACAACCCTTTTCCTATTTATTAGAGCTTTTTTAAAAAAGTTCTTGCATTTGCATTTAAAACTTCTTTCACTAAGACTTAATGATACTATTGATCCAAACATT
Organism: Myanophis thanlyinensis; assembly: GCA_017656035.1. Lineage (NCBI taxonomy): Eukaryota > Metazoa > Chordata > Lepidosauria > Squamata > Homalopsidae > Myanophis > Myanophis thanlyinensis. Next base: position 10,307 of record JAEANM010015802.1, read on the forward strand.
CCTACCGTAATAGCTGAAAGGCAGTTAATAACCAATTTCTGAAAGTGATTAGAAAAGGAAGCATGGGAATGCTGTGTCCTTTCAAAAGCTCCAAGTGAGTAAAGATTGTTATTCCTTCATCTCCCATAGCTGCTGTCTTGCAATTTTGCAAGGAGCAGTTGTATGAAGCAATGGTGGGCGATCTAAAATTTTCTCTTTGCCCAAGGAAGAATTATGCGTTGGTCTTGTTGGCTCTTCATTCTGCCATGTTGTTTTTAGTTCTCCCATTTCTTCTTTGGAAGAATTTTCTAAACCTTTATTCTTTATAAAGGATTGAATACCAAAACCCAAAATGATAGTGATTAGATAAGCTAGGTCTGCTCTTTCAAATAACTAGGCATGATGAACCTCTTTACCTATCTTTATAGACAGGGCACTAGTCAAGAAATTTGCTCTCTTAACCAAACTGGCAGCACTAAAGACACCAGACTTGGAGAAAAAAATAGGCTGTTAGGAAGTGTATTTCAGCAGATTTGGGTTATGTTTTGGATTTATATTACTTAGTTTAAATATTTCAGGTAAGCGTGATAGCTTTACGTTTTTGGATTAATGTTAATTATGTATTTAATATATTAATAGTTGTATGATAATTTGTACATAGTCAGTGTATTGTAATGGCACCCTTGGAGTAAATTATACTAGGGAAGGAATCCAACTAAGCAACTTGCCATTTCAGTGTTGCTTAGCTTTGCATCCTAGAACCGTACAATGATTATACTTCTATATTTAACTTCAATTTCAAAATGCAGAATTTTCAGCTTGGGGGGGCTAATTTGCAGGTATAGGATTATTTAGCTGACCTCAAAACAATCTCCAACTCAAAAATTCTTACGAAAGGGTAAATGCTTATTTTTTCCCCTTTTTTTGCACAGAATATGAAACAATATGTACTGTATTGTTAAAAATCTGATTGTGTAATACCAAAACACACCACTTGTAATCTTAGACTAGAAATGCTTCAGTGTATATTGCAACTATAAAATAACTCAGTTCCGCAAGCAACAGCTTGATATTTTAATTATAACTTTTTACCTGTTCTTCAATGTTTATCATAATGTAAGACAGTCCATAATTTCAGAACAAGAAATACTTTGATTAATACTGTTGCAAATGTTCTCTGTTGTAAAAGCAAAAGTCCTATCATTTACAGATCGCACAAATGTATCACATAATACAGCCACAATCTGGAAGGTTGTTTAGATGATACGGTGATCTGTAATATTCAAGCACCAAGAATTTTCCCGCCACCTCCACATGTATCTTTAAGAACAGCAATCCTTTCATTTTTTCAAATACCTCTGATTAAGAAAAGGGAAGCACAGTTGTAATGCATCTGTTTTAGTGAATACATAGAATTATTGGTCTAAATGTTCTTGATGCAATTACTTTACCTTCACAATAAAGCAAATCAATAAAGAACTAATAAACTTCTATTTTCTGTGTATTCACGATGCTTTGGAATATGTTTATTGATCTCAATCTTAATTGTTCCATAATCTTGAAAATATATATTTTGAATACTCAGTGGGACCTCTGACATATCTCTTAAATAGAACTCCCTATTATATATAGTTGTATGGCATGTTGTTTATCTATCTATCTATCTATCTATCTCAAATGGTTACATGAAAGCTCTTGAACTAACTTGTCCTTTTGGATCACAATGAAAGCATATAGTTTATAACAATTACTATGAGAAGTTGTACAAGGAGTCAAGACAGAAGTAGATTGGACAAACAGGTCTAAGACAAAATGTTTGATGCAAACCAAGAGTTTTCCATGTTTTGCCAATGATGTACAGTTTGAGTTCATCTTGTGACACAGAAAACTGTCCTCTACCTCATGTGATTCAAATCAAGATCGAAAAAGAGAGAGATTTTGTACAGTTTTAGTAAAACGAAAAAAAATGCATTTAGCTGTTCACTTAGTTTACAAATTTTGGATTCTATTTATTGAAATATGACATACTGTGCTCTTTGCTTATACCTCAAATGTATTTTGTGCAGTTTTTCCATTTTTCATGCATTGTAAATATCTTGTATAGTTTGTGATCCACATTCAAATAAACAGTTCAAATCAAAGTCTTCATCTTTTTTATCCTTTGTACACACAACCTTGTGAATTGAATGTGTGTTCCAATTATTTCTCAGTGCTAGTTTTGTACATTGACAATGGGCCATTCATTGTAGTTTTTATAATGGCATAAATCAGAAGACTTCTATGGCTATCTTAAGTTGAAAAGCATTTCCCATTGTATTTACCCCTGTTGGAAAAAAAAAATCAGGTTTTTGAAATAATAACAAAAGCTCTTAATGCCAATCACACCTGGATTCCTGACATTTTGTTTGCAAAGCCAGGGAAATGAAATTTGGTCAACATAATGAAAATTCAGCCCATAATTCTAAACATGCCTTCAGCCCTCATCATTTTTTAGAATATTTGAATATATAGTCCTGAACAGAAGACAATTATGCAGTTATCCAAGCGGTTGAAAATTGTTTTGCCCTTTATCATCGGGCTTTGATGATGAAGGTCTCAATTAATGACAGGTCACTCAGTGTCTGTTCTAAGTTACATTGGACTTCCTCCCTCCCCAAAAAGGTACTTGAGACCCAGATTGGTATTTCAGCCATTCCTTCCATGGTCATGTGATCACATTTGGGGCCTTCAGCAACCAGCCCATAGTTATGGCAATTTTCAGCATTTGGAGATCATTTGGCTGCAATTTACAATGTTTTTTGTTGGAAACTTGACATTTACGTCCACTTTCCTGGAAAAAAATATCTGTCATTAGGTGAACAATGGGTTTGCTTAATGACCATGACATTTGCCTTACCACCACATTCATTTAATGACCGTGGAAAAAAATGTAAAATCAGGTTGATCACATGATGACCTTAATAACTGACATGATTTTTAATCACAATTTTGGGTATCAATTATGGTTGTTAAACACAAGGACTACCTCTAATGAAAGCATATGGTTCCCCTTTCTACATTACAGTGGTACCTCTACTTACAAAATTAATTCGTTCCGGAAGCCGTTTTGTAACTTGAAAATTTTGTAAGTAGAAACGCATTTTACCTGTAAATGCCCTAATCTGTTCCAAGCCCCCCAAATTCAGACAATAATTTTTTATAAATTATAATA
>JAEANM010015803.1:0-13495 GCA_017656035.1 Myanophis thanlyinensis
GCGGTTGCATAAGCATTTCACTGCATATCATACCCATGTATGATTGTGTATGTGACCAATAAAATTTGAAATTGAAAATTGAAATTGATAAGTACATCAGTTTCTACTGAAATGTTATTAGTAATAATAAATAATAGCTGCAAAAGAGTTTACAGTACCAAACCTGGGAAAATGCAAAAAATGAATTTTTATTTCAGAGCTGGTGCTTTGAGAAGTCTATATTTTCATGAATCAATTTAATTGTCTTTGAGTAGGTCTTAAGCAGACTACCCAGCTTTTCATTTTTATTTCAGTCACTTTTGGCTAAGAACATGTAGATGACTGAAAACTCTATGCTAACCAGAGATGCATGTGGTTACATATGATTATATTCTATCTAATACCGTTCTGCGTTGTTGAAAAAAGACCTTGGAAATATACAATTACTGTTACAGTATACTTGGTATATGTATTTCTGTAATTTATGTATTTATGTGCAACTGTGCAACTTATCGCTTCTAATGTATACTATCTCTACAGGTTTTCACATTATACCCTTCAACTGGAAACAATTTCTAACTTTTTGGGGACCAATAATTTCTAGTGTATGTACATACACAATTTCCTCAAATGCAGTTAAATGTTCTAACCAAGAATGATGGTGTGATAATGATAACTACACAGACTACATCTTGGTAGAATATTATATCCAGGATCCCAGCTTTTAGAAGTAAAATAAACCCATAATGGATTTCTTTTACATATCCGTTACTATTTCATATAGTTATTGCATACTCACACATATCCATCATACTATTCTCTTTTGGGATAAGCAACATGATTCGTAATACAGAAAAGGAGTAAGATATAGTAAGACAAAGAAATAAAAACTCCAAGATTAGAAAAAGAAAGTGACTCATCTGAAATTTGTTTTCGCCACTAACATTCACTATATTTCTTTTTTCTATTTTTGCAAACTATCCTGATTTCCTTAGTGTCTATCTGCCACGTAATACAATTTTTTTTCCTTCAAGTTTCTCATCTCTTTCTGAGGGTCTCATTGATTCCACCTAACTATAACATTTAAGGTCTTTCTTCTTTCTTCATAGCCATTCACTCATCTTTCCCACATTTCTTTTACAATCTCAACTTCCTTGACTCACTGTGGCTCATTATGCCTCTAAGATGTCAAATGTAAATCTACCAAAGCCCTGTTTATATATGCATACAAGTATTAAGAGAATATGAGCAAAGAATCAAATGATGATTCTTATTCCTGTGGATGTATAAAGGAGCTAAGTGTTACATAAACATCCGAGGAAAGAAAATAGATGAGATTTCCCAACTACCTCTTAACATACATGTGTCTAACTGAAAAATCAGTTCTTACCTATTGTCTATGATCAATCCCCATAAATTTTGACAGTAATTTCAATCCCACTTGTCTTGCAGTCTTTAACAGATTATCTTTGAAGAAGAAATGGGAATCTTATTAGGGGAAAAACAAAGATTTTGCATCCCAGTTCTAAGTTAGGGAGTGAGAAATGACATTTGGTGGATCTGGATCTCAAAGAAATCTTTCCAGAATTCTCACAAAGTTTAGCAACAGAAAACAACGATGCTATCTCCAAGTCTACATACTATGAACAAATCAAGTAACCCTGCAGAACAATTAATAGGGATCTGGCAGAAGATTCAACAACAAAAAGAAGAGAGAATAAACAGGAAAGTGACCAAAAGAGTTTGAGAAAAAAAAAATTATGCTCAGCTCTGAGAGGTAAAAAGATTAGCTCCTAAATATCTACTGATAGCCAAGAGTGTATTCTGAAAACTGGAAATTTCCTATTGTGTGCAATAAAATGATCACATTCTTTTGAGTAAGCAGAGGTTGCTACAAAGACTGTAGTAGGAATATAAGGCAATACATTTCCAGCACACAAGTTATCAAGGAGAACTAACATGAATATATAAGCAGAATTTTTGCAAATAAGCAAAAATAATTGAATAGATATTTATTAGACTTGTGCGCCAACCATCTCGTCACTGTAACAGAAGAATGGATGAAAATTGCTAACTGAAGGATCTACTGAAAACTCTATAGCAGCCAATTCAGGTAGAAAAAAAAATGGAAAATGACAGAGGCAGCTAATATAGCTGCATATTAGTAAATATCTGAAAACGAAAGGGATATCTTTAGAAAATGGAAACAGATCACCAAGGAAAGGGACATGTGAATAGTTCAGAATATGAGAGCAGATGTCAAAAGGTCTAAGGTTGATGAAAGAGAAGAACAACAAAAAAGGTTTTCTTCAGATATGCTCAAAGGAAAAGGAAAATAAAATCAATATACCAGCTGCTCAGAGAAAATATCAAAATGGTATCAACTAAAAGGCAGACTGATAGAACTCTTATTTTGGCTAAGACTTCTCTAACAAGACAATTCTAATAGACAGTTGGGAGAAACAGGATGAATGGCCAAAACTAATGTTGTAGACTGAAAGAAGTATAATAAAATATTCTAAATTTCTAAAATATTGTGGGGGGAAAGAGGAAGGAGTATAATGTATGTTTACCACTTGAATTGCTTATAAAATAATAAAGAACAGATAAAAATCTAACAAATAAAAGAAATAACTAAAAATTGGGGAATATCTGTTTACTCTGAGGTAGTTAAATCTCCAGGGTTAAGATATTATATCCTGGGTACCCAAAAAAGCAGCCAGCAGGCTGAAGTGTGTTAAATGAGTGAAATGCCATAAAGTACAACAGAAACTGCTAGAGGAAGGTAAATGTTGTCCTATCTTTAATAAGCTGGGAAATGAAGATTTAGGGACAAGAATCCTGTGACATCAATACCAGGAAAGATTCCACAATTAATAATGAAGCAAGTGGACATCTTGAAAACAATGCAATTATTAGGAGCCTGTATGGATTATTCAAGAATAAATCTTGCCGGACTAATATTATACTTAGCGAAAAATTCCTACTTCAAGAATGCTCAGAGTACTTCCCAACAACTTTTATATAAAACAAGGATGTCACAAGACTCAGTTTTATACTTTACCCTTACACTTATGTTTATGTTTTATATAAAATGACTTAGATGAAAAGATGTGTTTATTAAATTTCCAAATGACAAAAATTAGATGGCACATCTAATACTGTAGAGGCAGAAAAAACCCACAAAACTATCTTGACAGGTTTGAGAATAAGAGTAAAAATAATTAATTTAACAAAGACAAATATGAAGTATTTAACCTGGGAATTAGCAGTCAAATGTACAGATACAGAATAGGAGATACCCAGCTTAATAACAACACACGTGAAAAAGATCTTGAAATAATAGTTATTTACAAATATAATTAAGCAGTATGAAATGACTGCAAAAAAGACAGATGACAGATGAATTTTAGGATGAATCAATCGAAGTATAAATTCCAAATTAGAAAAATAATAGTTCTAACCTTGTTGTGCTTTAGTTAAGACTCACCTCAAACATTTTTCAAGTAATTTTCTCAGTTCTAAGTACAACACTCGAGGAATAATTCAGAGAACAAGTTATAGAAGACCAAGTGGAATGAGCAATGGACTAGAAACTGAATCCTATGAAGAAATGTTGAATGAGTTTAGCTTTGAGAAGACTGGGGAATACTTAAAAATACACCACATACAGAAGATAGTGAAAACCTGTTTCCACTTGTTTCACACAGCAATATATGGTGTCTTTCTTTCATGTTACAGTAAGGCAATTTCCACCTAAGTGTTTAAAAAAATCACAACATTAGGAAGAACTAAACAGTGGAACCAGTTATGCAGAGGTCGTAGCTATTTTTTCATTGGATGTATTCAAGCAAAGACGAAATAGCTCTTTGTTTTAATTTGGATTCCATCACTGAGCAAGAGATTTAACCTTACGGCCTAAATGATTTCATCCAAGTCTTGATTCTACTACACTGACTTCAAGACTATCTAAATCATGGAAATCCCAACCACACAAAGAGGCTGATGTTCATTAACAATTAATCTCATGCCTTATGAGATCTAACTCAGCATCATTCCCATCTGCTGCTAGGGAATGGGCTTGGTCTCTGTCCTTTGACATATGCAACAACTGCTCCATATGGGAGAGAAAAATGGTTGGCAAAAAAATGAAATCATCATTTGGTTAACAGACGACTTTAAAAGCCACATAAATCTCTATTGATCTTATTGTAAGCTATTTTAGGAAACCTGTTGGCTGACAAATGGGTAAAAAAGATTTAAGGCAATACACAGATGATAGCTCATTCATCCTCCACATTCAGTGATGCAGACTGGATTCACAAATCACACCACACTTGGTTTAACTAAATTAGAATTGGAGAATTTACTTACGTATCATACTAAGTCATTGACAACAAGGGTTGGACATACAAACCTCACCCAAAGTTAAATCCCACTATGGCTTGTGAATCATGCCTCAAAGTTGATTTCTGTGTTCCTTGCAAGCAGAATGAATGCTACTCTGACATAACCAAATTTTCAACTCAATTTCCAATTCCAAATGGTTAGGATACCATGACTGCTAACACCCAGAATTCCATTTTTCCCTTTTTCACCTGCCCAAGAATAAGGGTTTTTATTTATCTAAATCATTGAAAAAGAAGCTAATAATTGGCTGGAAGATAGGAAAGACAGTTTATTTCAAGCAGACTCTAAGCAGCACTTGGTTTGCTCTTGGACAATTAAAAGGAAGTTCTCCAGCTTTTCTCAAATGTAGCAGTTGTTCATGAGAATGGTGGATCAAGCAGAAGCGTTGAGTTAACATTCCAAGCTCAGATGCTTGCAACGATGGACATGTTCCGCATATGTTATCCTGAGCACCGGATGGTTTCCAGGGAACGTTTGCTTTTCTTTGTGCAGAATAGGACTTACAAAAATTGTTTTTCTCTTGCAAAAGGGATGGTGGAGTTATAGATGACAAACAAATTAAAAAAAAACACAAGAATTCTTATAAAAACTAAATCTAAATACGATTTTAAAAAATAAAATAGCACTAGGTGACCTGAGAAGACAGAACTGTTTTTAAATGTTTATTGCAGTGATATGAATACACACACAAAAGACCCGATGCAACCAACAACAAAAACAAAACAAAAATAAAAATCATGGAAAAGGAAATAAAAACAATGAAATACCAGAAAGCCTCTTTGACGTGATCCAAATAATGTTTTGATGCTATGGTTGCAGTCCTCAACCACTTCAATGAGCCATCTCTGCACTATGGTTTCAGGAGAGCAGCCAATGTAAGTAAGAAACAGATTTTTCAAATTAATTCTCTATTTTTAATACATCTCTTGGCTGACAAACTTTGTGCCATACTCATGCCTTGTAATGAAATGAGTCACAAGAACCAGGCTTCATGCTGGGGAAGTTAGGCCAAAGAATCTTAAAAACTATTTCTACTTGGTGAAATATAACAACAACAGCAACAACAAGGTGAAATATAACAACAACAGCAGCAGCAACAAATCCTACGTATCCCTTAAGTGACAGACTTCACTGAAAGAAGTCTACTGTCTTATTTTTATGTCTTTTAATTGATAGGCTTGTGAGATAATTACACAAAAGGAGAGGTTGTCAAATAATCTGTTTTTGATTTAGGTGTCCTTTAAACCTGGGTGATTTAAAGGTATATAACACTAAAAATATGTGGCACAGAAGGATAAGGGGGAGAGAGACAATCCAGACATCAGTTCTTCTTGCTTAGCCATGTTGATATGGACATCTAAGCTGGAAATGGCTATATCAAGAAGTTCTAGTTGACAATCTATCTCTAAGGTTGCCTGCACAGACACCTATGCAAAGATAACAACAGCTAGTTCCTTCTCTTGAGGCTGGTGATTCTGGGTCCAGAAAATGGAACTAAAGAACCCTACAAATGTTTGGATTGTGTGTCACTTGCCTGATTCAAGCTATGCCTTCAACATGTCTTCTATTATACTGAAGATTTATTCTGCAAGGAGGGATGGGACTGGGCAAAGAGAATATGTAGACAATTTTGTCTTTGCTTCTGAATATGATATTCCTATTGGGAATATTAATAGGAATATTGATATTCATGATCCATGCTTTCGGAGCCCAATAGCCAGTGTACTGGGAACAGAAGCCTTATTTTAGCATCCAAGATCTGCAGTATGACAATTTTCTCCTGCTCCTAATAGATTATTCCCTGATTATAATAATTCTAGAATTATTCCAATTCTAGAATCAACTGCATCATGGAAAGAAATCCAAGAGAAGGGATTAGGTAAAAGCATCATTCCAATACCTGCTTCTGTCCTGTAGTTTAGCTGCTTTTATTCAGTTTTATTGCTAGATATATTTTTTCCCATGTAATCTTTGACTGATACTTAACAGCAACAATGATGATTATAGATTAAGGCTAGTCTTGATCTAGCTGTCTGAATTTAGCTCAAGTGCACCAAACAGATTGAAATACACAGCCATCAGATCTGGGCTGCGAAATATAGATGACAATTAAAAGGCAACAGAAAATCATAGAAACATCTACCTCATTTCCAACATTTTGTGGTCATCCATATTTTACTTTTATTGAGTACAAAAAGAAAAAGAAAAGAAAAACACCCACAGATTTTTGCAGACCAGATTTTACAGCCTTAATGAAATACACATAACTGGGGAAAAGTGTACACTGTACTTCACTGGTTTGTTTTTTCGAAGGCTACTTTCTCATTCTTATAACATGTTAATATTGAATGCCATATGTTTACACCAATAAATAAGAATTTACATATACAAAAGAAGATAATCTTGCATCTTGACAGTTTCATCTCTTTCAGTGTTTTAACTGGTTTAGATTAATTCTTGAAAAACAACATCTCATTTTTTCCCCACACGAAGATGGCTTTATTTGGCACATGTTTTTTAATTCTTTTCAGTCTTGTTATTACCACACAAATATAATTTATATTACTTGGAGGTCATTTTCAATTGTTTAGGGCAATCATTTTCCAAACTTTCCAAGTTCAGGGAACCTTTTTTTTTTTTTTTACATTGGTTAATCTGCTAGTTAACCTAGAGATTACAGAGGATCATAGCATGGGCTCTACCACACCAATCCAATGATATCTACTATCTCATGAATGACCATAGGATTGCACTGCAAAACATCTTCATTGCATTTGCACAGAATCCTAAAGCATGGTACCACCATCTTATGACAATGGCCTGTGTTGAAGGATTCAAATGGTTCAAAATGTATACATTGCTGCTCAGTTTTTAGTTTACAAAATGATTTCTAGAATTTATGGAGTAGGATGATTTTTATATATGATTAATTTGTTTCCCTACAATTCCTGAGCGTAAATGACATTTGTGGCATATAACACTGCATCTCTTTCACCAATGAAATGTATTTTAACATGACACCAATTGATCAGGTTTTTCTTTGTTTGTCAGTTTGCAGTCTATTATTGATCTGAACTGGTGGAGTCATGTCTAATCTCCACTATGATTCAAAGGATGGAAAGTAGGCTGAAGCTTGGTAGTAGCATCCATTTATTATTTTTATTTGTAAATGTATGGCATACACTTATAATTTTTCCATTGCATTACATTTTTGAGACATTTACTGGTACTCCTCCAAGCTAGAGTCTGTCATTATCTCCAACTTGAAATGTGTTTATTTTTAATTAAAATCAAGCAAAACAAGCTGGCTTCAAAGCTGGTGGTTTGAAGTTTATTTATTGACATAAACAATAGTTGGAATTAACTATAGCTTGCCCAGGTATGTTCAGGCTACCAGAAAAAAAGATAGGATTAGTTTAAAACCAAACCAGAACTTTCAAACTCATTGTCGTTAGATTTGTAAGAGGGATTGTAATCGTTGTTTGCCACAGCTCAGTCTTGTAATATTGGTTGCAACATTGGTTTACCAATTTCTAATCCTTCTGCTTAACTGTACATTTCTCTAATTTGTATCAGGGACCTGAAAATTTCTCTTGAGCTTTGTTTGGAGCTATGTTATTATTGCCAATGGCACAAGGTGCTACTACTAGTATTAATGTTTCCTATTCTATTTTTCCATTTCTTTGAAGCCATCCTGGCTGGCCCAGTGGAAGGAGTTCCCTCATTGTATTTTCACTGGACATTCAATGGAAGAGTATGAATCAAGGAAGGCTACAGATTGCTAGATTTGACTGTAGGCCAAAGAAGAACAGGACATTTCTGCATGTATCCTCAATTAACTTAGACATGAATGTTAAGGTATTGTACCCATGAGCATCTCTTGGAAATTCTTTTTTCCCACCCCAATGAACAGATCTGGAAAGCAAACTCTTTTCTCAAGATTCAGAAGTGGTGGGCACATATGCAAGTGTATACACACAACACACACATAGTACAACAGCCTGGAAGAGTATACTAATGAGGACAAGACTGGAAAAAAAAAACACCAAGCAGAAGAACAGAAAGACGGCTACATTATCACTTTGTCTGCAAGGCCTGGGACAACTACCAGATCTTCAATAATTTCCTGAATATATAAGAATGGGAGGCATATGAATCTCTGGAGGGACACCATTAACTAGAGGGCAGGAATTGCAACAGAATACAAGTAATCCTTGACTTACAACAGTTCGTTTAGTGATGGTTCAAAGTTATAATGACACTGAAAATAGTGACTTATGACCGTTGTAGCATCCCCATGGTCATGTGATTTTATATTTGGATGCTTGACAACTGGTTCATATTTATGACAGTTGCGGCGTCCCGAGATTATGTGATCCCCTTTTGTGAACTTCTGACAAGCAAAGTCAATGGGAAAGCCAGATTCACTTCACAACGGTGCTACTAATTTAACAACTGCAGTGATTCACTTAAGAAATGTGACAAGAAAAGTCATAAAATGGGGGCAAAATTCACTTATCAATTTTCTCACTTTGCAACATAAAAGTTTGGGTTCAATTTTTGTCGTAAGTTGAGGACTATACTTCCTGGATCATACAAAATGATGCTTAATTGACTATGCTAGACTACTAAAACAACATTCTAACCGCCCAACAGAAAAGCTGTTTTAAGAACAATATTCAAACAAGCAAAACACATTGAAGCAACTCAGAACTTTAAAGAGAAGAAATAGATTAATTTACAGAATTCTTCAACACAATGAGTACTCACACAACTTCATTAAGAAGTATCCTTTCACATATCCAGCTAGAACCCAATCAGCACAATCCAAAGCAATTCTCCTACTTATAAAAATGTCTCAGAAACCGGCAGTAGATTACTTCATACTAGCCCACAAATTGATGAAATCCCTCCAAAGCATCTTAAACAAACCCAAAACTCCAAGTATTTAAAAAAAGAAAAAAAGAAAAAAAAGAAGAAGAATTATTTACATCATACAGTGCCAGGACCCTGAAAGTCACTATGTAGGACAAATAGATGGAAGATTAGCAGAATACATACACCAAGTGGCAGTCAGAAGCTATGATGGAAAGTCTTTTACTTCAGAACATGTGACTCAATTTGGATGTCAGATCAAGTTAAATCCAGGACTGAGAGGGAATTTCCTAGAAGTCTGGCATGCTGTGATAGATTACACATTCAATAATCTACACATGGATAACCAACACTATAGGGGGAGGAGAGGAGGAGGAGGATAATGAAAAAACTACAAGAAAAAAAGCTTGGTAAATAATCAAGTTCCTAATATTTCAAACCTGACTTACAATTCATTACACCATTACATGAGGAAGGTTTTTATGGCAAGGGCTTTGTGACTCTGACATATTACCTAAGAAAATTTATTAAATCTTTCATTTGTTCACTTATTATTATGACCCGCCCCCCTTTTTAAATAGGATTGCAGTACTTCTTAGTATTTTTGCTTTTTTAGGATTTCTATAACAATTCTATGAAAGCAAATGAGTGCTCATTCAGCAAAGGGTCTTCTTATCCAACAGCAATTGCTGAAGGCACTTACAAGCAATCAGGTTTAAAACCAAGAATCAAGAAATGTTCTTTTCTGTATTGGTGAGACATTTATTTTTGTGAAACTTTTTACTCAAAAAAGTTCCCTAAGGCAGCTTATATAAAACAATAAAAACAATTAAATTGGGGATATGTCTAGCCCTAATGAATCATCATTTTTGCACAGTAAATAATAAGCTGAATTACACTGACTTTCCATAACAATGGAGGATATTATGTGTTTTCTGTATATATTTTTTTCCTTCCACTAAATTGTGACTGATTTGTACTGATTCTAGGCTGAGTCTTCTCTTAAATCCGCCCCCAAGTTCTGCTTCTTCTTCTCCTGCATCTTCCTAGGACTCAGTGAAGGTCACCCAGCTGCCTTTGTGTGTAGATAGGACTGGAACTTACAATTGGCTGGTGTATAATCACTACATCAAACTGGCTCTCATTCTTTTGGGTATATATCCTACTAAATTCTACTGACTCCTATGAATTAATATGTTAAAAGGGTAATTTTTTTGCTGTGTGTAACAACTTCCCAGCTGGCAGTACTTAACACGCTTGAACGCATATTTACCAGGGAACAGTAAGAGGATCAGTACAGAGCAAGATTTTACACTTGGACCAGGGAGATCCAGATTCAACTGGCCTGAGTATACAGCTCACCTCTGAGGGCTTGACTTCGGTTGCTCAAGAGCAAGTTATTAAAATTAATGCAATCAAGGACAGAATTGAAAAAAAAAACATCAAATAATTCAAAAGATAAGATTGTGCAACAAAACAGAAGAAACGGCGAATCATATTGTAATGGAATGCATTGATAAACTTGAGGAAAGAGGCTGCCTAGGAAGCTATCAGGAAAGAGAGACAGGCGCCCACAATCATCTAACGGTCAAGAAAGAAGCTCAGGAAGGACTCACCCTAATGGGTCTAGCAATTAAAGGTGGTGGATGAGAAGTTTGTACTCTCAGACTTGCAAGATTCTGTTGATGTAGATTTAATAAAGTAGATTTAACTCATCTAGCCATGTTTCCTGTCTGGTTTACCCAGGAAGGCCAACATATAGTCAGCTTGAACAAGATTGCACAAACTGATTATAAACAATGGCATAACTCAGCCACCAAAATGATTCACTGGAATATCTGCAAACATTATCCTACACACCAGTAATGAAAAACTAGTGGCAACACAGAGATGAAAAAGCAGTTGAAAAGGAGCAGGTTAAAATATGGTGGGGTTTCTGAATACAAATTGATAAAAGTCTTGCCTCGTAACCTACTGGATTTAGCTATTTTTGAAAAGAAGAAAGTGTGGCATTGATACGGCAATACTAGTAGGATAGAACAGAAAAAGAATTGGAGAAGATCACAAAGCATGCAGATCTGAAAAGTGGAACTGAAAGATTGAGGCATAAACCGGCTGTTGTGGTCCCAGTGGTTATTGGCACACTGGGTGCCATACCAAAAAATCTTGGATGGCACTTAGAAAATATGTGCATTGACGAAATTTCCATCTGTCAAATATAAAAGGCCACACTGCTTGGAACTGCACATATACCACACTGATACATTATGACATTCTAGGTTCTTGGGAAGAACTTGATGTGTATGAAAATCAACACCTGCTAAGGAACTGTCAGCTGTGACTTCACATTATTGTGTATACAATAGTAATATCGTTCCAAATAGGCATCCTTTTTAAAATTTGTTTTAATTAATCTTTTAAGTGGCACTAAAATACTTTTCATACATGGACAAATATTAATTAAATAAAAACAATTTGATCAATGAAAGGGCCTTAAAAACATCACCCCACAATTTTTAAAATTAGCATTGTGTACTACAGAGTAAGAACTTGTATTGTGTAAAGAATTCAACGAACTCTGCTTATTATTTTTTTACTGCTGATGATATTATCCATTCAGTCATGTCTGACTCTTGGCAATTCTATGGACCAGGTCTCTCCACATTTTCCAATTTTGTATTACTTCTTTGAGTTGTTCTATGTTCTGGCAATATAACTAATGAATATTAATTGTGGCTGGAGGTTGGGTAGCTTCAGTCAGATTATAGAAGGGGTGTCAAACTCAAAGCCTGCAGGCCAGATCCGGTCCACGAGGCTGCCCTGGAAACAACAAAGGACTGGCCCATGATGTCTCTGCCACTGAAAACGGAGCTCGGGAGGGCCACCCTGACCTCAATTTTCACTGGCAGAGGGTTGCAGGAGGCCCTTACAGCCGAAAATGGAACTCAGGATCCTGTTTTTGCTGGCAGAGCAGTCTGGCCACCACTGGCACCTCCGACACGAGTGATGTCAAATGGCCACACCCACCCTGGCCATGTCCACCCCACCCTCCTGAGGTCAAACGCAACCCTGATGTGTCCCTCAATGAAATCGAATTTGACACCCCTGCCTTATAGAGTTGTTTTTGTGTGTAACATAGGAAGAGGAAGGAGTATTATGTTCACCACCTTGAGTTGCCTATGCTATAATAAAGGTGGGATAAAAAATATCTAATAAATGAAAATAATTTATCTATCCATTCATGGATAGTTTTTGAAAGACATTTTAAATAATAAAGATAGATAGGTAGATTGGTAGACAGGATAGACAGACAGACAGACAGACAGACGGGGGGGGGGGGAGAACTTATTCTAAATCAGGCACACGGGCTCCAGCCCCTTTTAACAGCCCTTGATTATGTGGCATAAATCCATTAGTAAAAATACCAATCACTATAAAGTGATTTTGAATTGCAGTTTGTTAAAATGAGAAGGAAAATAGGTGGGTTAAATCTCTACATGTCTTAAAATACAGAGGTGCAGTTCAAGAAATGTCCCTGCAGCCTTTCCATTCTTTCTTTCCTTTTTTTAATAAACACGGCTCCTAGCCGAAGAAAACTGTCCATCCTTGATCTAAGAAAGAGGCAATATGCACAATGCTGTGCCTCAGGTGAGCCACTGAACAGACAATGGGATGCTTCTATACATTGTAAGCATTTATTTTCCCTGCTCCAGGATACAATGGGCTTAAGTCATTTCCTTACTAGTGACTTCTAGCATTTTCTAGAATTAGTCAGCCATTCTTTGCCAAGGAGAGGCTTTGTCCCACTTCAGTTCTGCGAGGCTATGAGGATATCAAAGTCATTACTGAGAAAATTACCCAAGTAGAAAGAAGGGAAAGCTATGGGCAAGAACCATGTTTTCCTTTGGTTAGCATGCAAAGGAGTAATGTTTTTTTGCAAAGACTGACAATTATGGATTACGTTATGAGTTTTCTCTGTGGGAGAAAAAGTGCTATAAAGAAGTTTATTTATTTCATTTGTTTATTTATTATCCTGCCTTTATTGTTTTCATAAATAACTCAAGGCAGCAAACATACCTTCTTCCTCCTATATTTATTGCAACTACCGCACTGGGAGATGAGTTGGGCTGAGAGACAGTGACTGGCCCAAAGTCACCCAGTTAGCATTTATGATTAAGGCAGGACTTGAACTCACAGTCCCTTGCTTTCTATTTTTATTTATTTATTTATT